>JAXIVJ010007290.1:5000-50000 GCA_036785665.1 Chirona hameri | reverse complement strand
TACGATGGCGAAAACTCCAGTGAGTTTGACCATGACGGTGATAATAAAGCAAATTACTGGTAACCCCATAATACATAAATTAATTAATAAATTGAGCCCGAATTTATACTCTTAAAATTTTGTCTGTTGAGGCTTCATCAGCAATGATAATACCGATCGGTATTATTGATAGATGCTGATGAAGCTGAAGATGCTGATGAGAGATTGCTGATGAAGCCGCAACAGGCAAAGCATATAGTTAACAGTAGAATTTTGGTCTAAAATTATTTATTTATTTATTATGGGGTTACTGGTAATTTCCTGTATTATCATCAGAATCCAGACCACTTAAGCTTTGACTGACGTCACCTGGCTGTGTCATTTTAATACGTATCCTCTATTAAGTTTAGGTGGATGCAGCTCCAAATCATTATACCTACTTATTCCCACGCTAACACTTGTCGCCTCAGATTTCTTGTTTCTTGTCCCAATGCGTTTCAAATGAGGTCACGTCAAAACTCACGATCAGAAAAATCGTGGGGTAATTGGGACCACCCTGATCCGAATGGCACTGCTGCCACCGTATACGTTTGTCAACCTTTTCTTCTAACCACGGTCGACACATGCGAATAACAACGGGTATGGCCAAGCCAGTACCGAAGTTATATTTTGTGCAAAATATATTGATCTTCGGCACTGAACACCTTGAAATGGGGACTAATAAAGGAATATATGGAATACATGAACAAGGTCATCGGTCCAGAATACGTAATTCTGAGTCCATTTTGAACACATGCGTGGTCGTTTGCACAAAACAAACAAGGGGAATGGCGTCGAAAGGGTGCATTTACTGATTGAGTGATGAGGAACACCACCGGTCCAAATTCCCCCGTTCCGATGCTAAGGGAGACATTAATGCGTCCTGTCAACGATGTTCCAATTGCCGCGACATTGACACCTGGTGATGCCAGAGTAACAATTTATCCTTATGACCAATGGTGAAGATGATCAAAGTCATCGTCATAATTCTTTTTAAAAAAATGACGGATTGTTGAATTCACATTTAGGTCAGTTCCGTGCAAAACAACATTTCAACAACATATGCATGCGGCCGTCATTTGTGTCGCGCATCGTAGATATCGCGATTTGAGATGGATCCGTAGCTTTGGATTTAACCGGAAGGGTGGTGGATCAAATTACCCCAGTGGTCCAAATTCCTCCACCTTCCCCTACGTTTACTTCTTTATGTTAATTGTAACACATTGAGTGACTGGAAAATTGAAACAGCTACGATCGTCTACACTAAGTATGAAGATAACTTTTAGTGTCTTTTTGTCGCCTGTCGATGCGTTTTTTGTTGCCATTTATCGGTTACAATTTTCACATGTGATGTATGTGTCCGTCCAGACTACATCGTTTCAATCATTAATAAATCCAAAATGTCTTCGTTCGTCTTTCCGTCCGGACGAAATATCGCTTCGGGTAAATACTCCCCATTACATAGCATCCCAAATCCGAAGACCGTTCTTCAAAGACGAAGCCTGTTTCGTTTCGGCCTGGCAGCGTCCTCATAGTCACTTGCGCGGGCAAATCACAAAATAAAAGCGTCTGCTCATGAAAATTATATAAACTTCGTGTAACACTCTAAAACTATTAGGTGTGCATTTGTCCGTTACTAAACCCTACTTTATAGCACAGTTACAATGGAAACTCCATCGATCCAGATGCGCTTTCGGATTACAAATTTTTTAAAGATTTCTTTGGAAAAGTATATGGACGTTGAAGTAAATACATGTGCATCGAGCAACTTCAAGCATGCAATAAAACATGGTTTTAATAAATAAATGTTCAGTTTCTTGATGGCTAGTGTCATGGGAAAATTTATTATGTGCTAGGAAAAGTGCAATCATAACGGATGGGAAGATTTCAAACTGATGCTTGGCATAAAAACCTGCTGCCCAATCATTACAGTTGTAACATCTGACGATCAGCGAAATCCTGACATTTAACACATATTTCGTTTTCATTATTATGCTTTATGAAACATGTTAAAGACATCAATTTGTTCTTGATTATGGGTGCCGAAAGACTGTGGGTGCCCATTTCAGCTCTGTGGGTGCCCTGGCACCCACAAAGAGATAGGAAACCACACCCCTGCCTCCAGAGGGCCCTCTCCGACCTCTAGAGGGCCCACTTTGACATCCAGTGGGCTCACTTTGGCCTCCAAGGGGCCATTCTTGCTTCCAGTTAGCCTCCTCTGGCTTCCAGAAGGCCCTCTCTGACCTCTGTAGGGCCCATTCTGACCTGGAGCCCAGACGGGCCCACCTGGGCAAGTGACTTGGGGGGTAAAAGATATGTTGGCCCTCCTTCATGGGCCTTTGGGGGACCATGGCCCGGATGCCCCCCCCCCCCCCCCTTGCGACCGCCTCTGACCGGAGACGCTCCTACCCATGACGCCCGCCGAGCCGGCCGGCCGGCCGCCCCGCGACGCCAACACTGCCAGCGGCGCGGCGGCGAGACAGATGACCGATAGCCGAGACGGTCGGCGGCGCGGCGGCGAGACAGCGCCCCCAGCTGCGGGCGCGCTCATTGGCTGGCGATCGAGCAGAACCGGCCGCTGCCCTCATGTGCCCCTGATGTTCCGACCAGGAGTCCGTCGAGCCGATCAGGCCGTCTGATAGCGCCATCATGCCTCGTGCCCAGTGCCCACAATGCCATTCACCAGCAATGCCATCGCTTACAAAAGGCGTGGGAACTACTTTGAAGTTGGGGGGGGCGAACTTTTTTGGCAATACTACGCCAAAAATAAAGACTGATGAGAAGCAACGTATGCCGCTCTTTTCCATACCCAATGCTGCGTATTGCCAATAGTATCATATTTAAAGGAAATAGTTCACCTTCTAATTTTTTTAACAAACACGATTTGATTATATTTTTTAATACAATGTATTTGTATATTGTCAAAAATGGCCTTATATCGCGCCGATTCAGGACATAAGGTCGTAAATTTGCATTGTTTATCAAAACTATATGCATACTCTCTGAGCCAGAGTCCTGACGTCACGCGAATGTAAAAAATGGTTCAGCCAATCAGATTCGAAAGTAGTCGCGTAAGGATAGACTCGCATTGGAGATGTGCCAACCGGCGGCCGGCGTTCGCTTGCTAGCACCAGCTGCAAGCTGATTGGCTGATGGTATAGCCTCTGCCCGGGCTAGAACCAGTACAACATTCTTTCGCCAGCACCGCATTCCTTCGTCAAAAAATCAAATATGTTCGGCTGGAAAGTCTTTTCAGTCAAGAAAACTTGCAGATAGGGGTTTCCCAACACGGGCTACAAAACTGCTATCTCAGTTTAAAACTAATGTTGAAGGTGAACTATTTCCTTTAAAGGGAAATAATGACCTTTTTCCACTAAAATGGAGTTAGCACTTGAAATCGCCAGACGAGATCAAAATATATTGTAAATTCATCACATTTTGCATGAAAACTTTCCTACCGAAAGATATTTCAAGTTAAAGTTGATAAGCGTTCCACACTTTAAACGACCGGTACTTGCACTATTTCTGACCTTTTGTCAAGTACTTTTGGTCCTCATCAAACTGCGGGCTTTTCCCGTATTGTTTTTTTACGCAATGGAGTGGAAAATATATTGTGCGTTCTGCTTGTTGTGATTATATGCCCGGCGATCTTCTAAAACTAACAGCGATTGAAAAAAGTGGCAATAAAATCGGAAGCTCATCGATGCACATCAACGCGGCATAGTTAGTGGTTGCGACCCTCAATTTTTGAAAATCGATTCATTTGTTTTCAACATTAGGAGTTGTATATAGTTTGTCTGTGGCTGTATATAACACTAAGCTTTATTTTATCATGAAAAATAATAATTTTTCCCAAAAAAACTAACGAACAATAACACAAAACTGGCAATTAAATCAGAAGCTCATCGATGCACATCGACGGCGACCTATTTAGCGTCGGCGATTTGTTTACAAAGTCATTGTCATGCTTCTCGGCGCACTTAACCATTTCGGCGCACTTGGCGAGTTGTTCCTGATTAGTATACCCAAGTCCCGTAGCAGGCTTTGTTAATGACGTCACTGGTGCCATTCTTGTGTAGCATTGCAAAATATATCTGATTTCGAGTTGAAAGCTAATTAAAGACTTATTCAAATTATTGTTTTTAAGTTTAATTTTCTTGTTAATCATTATTAAAGGTATCACTGTATTTCATAGTAGTTGACACTTCAGAAACTTGTGACGTAATAATATTGTATCCAATATGCATTTCCCTCACCTTTTGCTATTGTGGCGCAGTGCCGAGTGCTTTGCGAATACTAGCTTGCCTGGGGTTCAATTCATTCCGCTCTTATTTTATTCGAGTTGGTATAGTTTGCATGTTGTTGTTATTCATGACTTATACTGATAGTCAGTCATGCATCACGGATGCTTCACGGATTGCTTCACGGATCAGAGTGCTGCTCGAACGCACGCTAGTAGCGCTTTCGTTCTCCATGGCAACCAGGCGTGAGCCAATGAAAAGTCAGAATGTATTCCCTTTCTGGCTTTTGATTGGCTGACGCCCGGTTGCCATGGAGAACGAAAGCGCTACTAGCGGGTGTCCGAGCAGCGCTCAGTTTGATCGGAAATGTCACAGAGCCTCCACAAATGCCGCACTCGATGTTAACAATGGTAGGGAAGGACGAATTTGTCAATGACCTTCATGAAGTACACAAGGTACTTGTTTTGTATTTTTTCCAAACTTACAACTTTGAATTTGGGAATAATTTTATTTAATTCTTAAATTTAAATAAAATAACTTTAAAAACATAACGGTAGCCTAAGAAATTGTTGCTAACAAAATCAAAAGGTCATTATTTCCCTTTAAGGACATGGGTATCAATGTCATAAGGAAATGGGTCGCCTAACAAGCAAACAAACACACACAAAACAATAGAGAAAGCTTGTAAACATGAAGAAGGAGCGACACTGGTACTAGGGTCACACAAAGCCGGAGAAGCGGAACTGGAGCTTTCACCGTGCCTGCATCCAGAACCGGCGGGCTTAACTAACTCCCGAACAGTGGCGGATCTAGGTTTCGAGTTTTTTTTTGGGGGGGACACAAATTTCGCTCCGTGTTTCCTCGCCGAGAAGTTGTTGAGCGGGGGGGGGTGTCAGGTCGTAAGCGCGAAGAGACGTTGATCGGGGGGGGGGGGGGGATCAAATAAAATACATTTGTTGGGTGACGGGGAACAGGGGCGGATCCAGGATTTTTCTCAAGGGGGGGGGGGGGGGCGACAGGGCATAGGGGCGCATATTTTTGCCGGGGACAAGGGGCGCATTTTTTCATGGAAATTGGGGCGCCGTTTTTTCAAATATGCTGGGGGAAGACGTCAGCGAAAAATTGTTGAGCAGCATAGGCGTCGCCACCACTATGGAGTCGGACAGTGTCCGTACAAGTTGGCAGATCTTCAAAAACTTGTACTTACGTACTGTCTGTGCAAGTTTAGGGGTTTAAGGAACCATTTGAAAGCGCACAATGGGAAATATTTTTATCTCACAATTTTTCATCTCAGAATTATTTATATATCTGGTAGGTTTCGAGAAAAAAAATATGGTAGGAATTATTATATTAATTGAATGGTGCTCGAAAATTGACGATTTCTTGATAAGAAACCTTAGATAGGTGGTTTGCCAGACACGTTCACCGGGCACACCGTGTCCAAAGCAGACTGGTTATTGATTAAAGAGAGATTATAATTAGCCTGATGCTCATTGATATTTCAAGAAGATAAAACAAAGTTAAGAATTATATGATATTTCGTTCACGGAACTTCATCAGATACAGTAATAACAAAATGTGCCACGGAAAAATAGCCAAGACGGAATAAACAGGTCGATCGAAAAGACACCAGAACGTGACGGCGGAACGTGACAAAACTCTAAAGGAACTCAAAATTTAAAAAGATACAGCAGCCAAACATTTGTGAGTTAAAACGATATTACGAACATACTCTAAAGGAACCTAAAATTTAAAGAACATACCGCAGCCAAACATCTGCGGGCTATAACGACATTACGAGCATACATAAAGCGCGCGCGCGCACACACACACACACACACACACACACACACGCACGCACACACGCACACGCACACGCGCACGCGCACGCGCACGCCCACGCCCACGCGCACGCGCACGCGCACGCGCACGCGCACGCGCACGCGCACGCGCACGCGCACGCGCACGCGCACGCACACGCACACACACATGCATCTATATAATACAAACATACTCAATTGATACACAGATGCAATATAATGTCTCCCTAACGACGGTTCAAACGTATACACTATTAAGAAAGAAACCTCTAAGTGGTTGATGAGTATGGGACAGGGTGGAGTAAGCGCCATGACGTATTCTTGTTTAAAGCTGGCTTTTGATTTCTAATCTCAATTGATTCAGTGATTCTTAGGTTGGCCTCATCCTTACAGGTGTGTATGATTTTGATCTCGAAGTCGTCATTCTTTGTCTGTGTGTTGGGGTGTGCTACTAAAACATGATCGCCTAAGTCGGTACCTTTTCTCTTATTCCTAGCATCGCCTAAGTGCTCCATAAATCGTGTTCTTAGCATCCGTCTTGTTTTGCCCACATAAGTATCTTTACAGAGTTTACAGGTAATTTGGTACACTACGTTCTTAGTGTGACATTTGCCTTTTACCCCAGCTTCGCAAGTGCTACATGATTTACGGTTTCCCCTTGGGCAGGATGGGGGTTCTAGCGCAGATCGTATAAGTTTCTTGGTAAGTGTCGGGCCACTATTCCATGCCACTCGGATGTTGAGGTCAGATGACTTCGCTGCTGCGTTGATCTTACGTGTCAGTGTCTCGTCAATGTAAGGAAGTGAAACGAAAGTGGTGTTGTATTTGACGTGAGGTTGTTTTCGCTTATACCTGGCTGCGTTTTGTATGTGCTTAATAAGCTGAGGTGGGTATCCATTAGATATGAATAGATCTGTTGTTTTCTTTAAACCCCTGTCCTGTGCCGCTTTGTCAGATCCTAACCGTATAGCTCTCAATGATTGCGAGTGTACTATAGCTCGTTTGGTTTGCATGGGATGGCTAGATGTAAAATGAAGAATGATAGGTGCTGCCATAGGTTTTATATATAGTTCTGTGGTGTAGACTCCAGATTGTTGTACTGTTAAGAGAGTATCTAAGAAAGGGATCTGTTTGTGTGGTGAATGATCTGAGCGTTCTATGCTAAATTTCAATGCTGGATGGAAACCATTTATGAAGTCGAAGTATTCGTCTAAAGTTTTTGAGCCATGAGTCCATATACCAAAGATGTCTATATATCTAAGGTATGTAGTTGGTTGAAGTGTGTTCGTAGTGAGCATAAGAGATTCTACTGTATTCATGAAGAGAATCGCTAGAGGGGGTGCTATGCGGCTACCCATAGTTTGTTTGATACCTTCTGTTTGTTGATATATATTTTTACCAAAGCGCACGTAATTATTGCTCAGGCAATGTTCTAAGAGTCGTTGGATGTCAGGGATTGTAAGTCCAAGAAGATCTACTTTATATGAATGTGTTCGGATAATTTTTATCGTCGACTCAATCGCTTCAGCAGTAGGGATGTTGCCGTATAAATTGTTAACGTCCACCGTGAAAGCGATGGCACCTTTTGGGAATCCAGATGGGAATTGTGATTTCAGATGGTACAAGTAGTCATATGTGTTGGTCAAATGAGCAGGGACGAACACCAAGAGTTGGGTAATGATTCGTTCTAGAAGCCATGAGAGTTTGTCGATGGTTATTGGTTATTGATTCGTTATTGATGGTTATTGATTCAACTTTTTTTTGGAATGATTCAATTATGATTCATTTTGGAATCTGAACGATTCAATCACCGTTCTATTCACGGATAAGATTTTGAGAATTGATTCTTTCCGATTAAAAGAATCAAAACAAATATTTTAACCAATTCACGTTTGATTCAACATTTATATTTATGTGGTTAATTTATATCAAATCGATAAAAATGGAAACATACATATGATCATTAAAACATTGTTACAGCAATACTATTTCCGTATAAATTAATGTAGCAACTGGGACTGGATGTATTTGCACAATTTATCAGTGTATCTTTAAGCATCGTTAAATCTTTTGATTCAATCAGCCTTGATTTGATGCGGGTTTGATTCAATCACGATTCATGAATCAAAAGTTCTAGTGGTGAATCAATAATTTCTCGATTCAAGGAATTTTGATTGAACGATTCCAATCGATTCAATCAGTGTCGAATCAATAACCAGTCTGGTCCAAAGAATCGAAACTTGTTTTGCGATTTCGATTGACAATTGTGTTTGCGAATGAGTGCCAATGACAAACAGGAAAGTGACTGCGGTGATAGTTATGGTATGCAGGTATGTAGCCAGGGGCTGCAAAGGCAGCTCTCTGGAGCTTGGGTGGGCCCAAGGCCCTATACGAAGGTAGGGTCACCAGGCGATTTGTTTACATTCTGTACTGACCGCTGTGTGACGTCACTGGGCGTCTGTTCGCCCGCGTCCCGCTTGTGGAGCCAAGTAACGGTCGGCCGCCAAATCTAGTTCGTGGGATGTAATTTGGTGTGTTACATCCGTACTTCAACGAACTGTAGTCATTCGATATCTGTGATCCATTTTTTTACGAATCATCAAGCTACGGTTAATTTAATCAGCTGTCCATATTCCGACACAAGAAGAGCGAATATGTATTTTGCAACACTGCTCAAGGTGGCCAGCACGTCTCACATAGTTTCCCGACGGGTTGTGACACCCATCCGAGTGCCATGATAGACTGGGATCCTTCTCAGACAGACAGTGTTTAGTTACGGTAAACAGAGCTTGTGTCAAGACAGCAGCAGACAGCAGCAGGGCAGAGTGCGGCTCTCGCCTCCGCCCTCAGTGGCACACAGCGGCAGACAGTCACACACAGAGGCAGACAGTCACACACAGAGGCAGACAGTCACGCAGTGGCACAAAGCAGTAGACAGAGGCAGGTCAGAGTGTCGCTCTCGCCCCCCACTCCCACCCGACAGCGGCACAAAGCAACATACTGTGGCACACACGGCACGGCATTGTCGTTCTCGCCCCCTACCTCGATGCTAACAGCGGCAGACCAGACAGGCGAGAGTGCCAATCTCGCCACATCCTTCGGCGGCGGACAGCGACATGCCAGAATACAACTCTCGTTCGTTCGTCCGTTACTCCCTCCGGCTCGCATCCCGGGTGTAGCCATTGCAGCTCAGTTGGGCGCGGAATCCGGCGGCCAAGGCCGCCACCACACCGTCACACCGTCACCAAAATGCCAGTAAAAATCATTACCATGTCATTCCTGGGAAAATTTACTAAGCGATCATGTGCTAAGAAATACTGATCGTTAAAACCACTTCAGATGTATTATTCACTTAGGTAATCATCATATTCATCACGTCAGTATGTATGTACCTACATTTACATTTGTTAAATTAGCAGTTACGTTTCAGCTCTTGATTGTCAATCATTTAGTTTCGCCCATATTTCCGACGGAAAAATATATACCAGTTATCTAGTTGACTACCCCGGCCCCAGCCCGGGGTCCTCCTTGTGCATTTTCAATGGAGTAAGTCTACTGTCAGGACAGCGGATTTCACTGTTTTACCAGCGGGACTTTGAAAGTTCTACTATAAATAGTAGAAAATCCGGTTCATTCAGCGTGACTATCCATAAGTATTCTTGCGAAATTGCCTCGTTTATGGCGCAACCATGACAGTTGATTCTCATTCTGTCGTACTGACACTATTGTAATCAGGGGGTTGTCATCCCTGCAGCCGCCATAGGCTCAATTAGCTATACAGCCATGCAAAAAAAAGAACCACGTATGTCAATCGCCCGAAAACCGTGACATACGTGATTCTTCCTGGGCCGTGACGTCATCTATTCGGAAAATTTTAGCGCACCGACATTTGTGGCGCGGCTTATATATGGCCTTTTAACATTAGCGAAGGAGTAAGATCTTTATCCCTTCGCTGTCAAAATATGAGTGACTTAGGAGCAAAATGTTATATAGATAAGTTAGAGACCTTGAATTGGTCTTTCTTTCGGGGCATGTTGTTTGTAAATCAGCTCGGTAGAATTACCTATATAGTCTTTCAAAAATTGAGAGTTATTATTGATTTGTATAGGGGCAAGGGATTCTCCGTCCAGATGACGTCACCACCCCTGAGTCGGATTCGGTCAAATCGCCGGATGACTCTACCTTCTTATAGGGCCTTGATTGTAATGAAACTTTGAGTTTGTCATGCCGTTCGTTCATGTCGATACGAAGTATGATTTACGGTGAACCGTATAGACGGTTATTATAGTGTTTTATCATTTGACAAACGTGTCCATATTGTGAAATGGTAAGTGGAAATTTAGTTAAAGTGGTTGAAATGTTCCGTGTGATTATTAAAGTATATTAAATTATCTTCATCTGGATATTTGTTTCCTCATCTTCCTCATATATTTAGGCATCAGTTTTAATTTGGATAAATTGCTTAGTCGAACATTGCAAATCAAGGACGCAGAAACCGCGGGGACAGCGGGGGCAGCTGCCCCACGTAACTTTTTATGAGCGGGGGCGCGCGCCCCCCAACTTTGAGATTTCTATTTTCATCTGCAGCATGCCACTGACCTTTAACAAATAACCATATCAAGATGATAAATACTTTGGAAGGAAAAATCTCTGAATTTATTGAATCAATAATTTAACACGGCATTGACTGGGGTCTCAGCAGAATGCCATTGACTGGGGGGGGGGGGGGCGTTAAACGCCCCCTCGTTATCTTCCGAACCAATGATCGCAGTGAGACGCACAAGGCAGCAATCGAAAGCTCTCAATGAGATGAATTTAAAGCATACTACAAAATGTGAAAGTGAGGTCAAATGTCAGGTCACGGTCAGGTCAAAGGTCACAATCGACGTATTTGATTTTATGGGCCATACTTTCCATCCAAAGCCTTCGATTACGACCATGGTCACCCAAAGTTCTTTCAAAGGTATGATACACATCCCATGAGCTAAAGTGAGATTGTTTACCAAGGTCAAGATCAGGGTCAGGTCACAAAAGGTCACTATGCTAAAAATATGTACGAACGTCATGCAACACATGTTTCAGGAGTTATTTTCCACGTATAATTCGATAGATAGTTTTGTCATTTTACCACCTGACTTCATTTACGTGAAGTTAATGTCAAGTTCAGGTCAAGTTTAGGTCACTGAAGGTCACAATTTAAAATTGATAAATCTAAATAAACAAGACATATTTCTAGACCAGTTTTGTATCAGAAATACAGTGGTGCTATTTATTGGGCTGTATCTGGTCAATAAAGGCCAACAAACACATTTTGTTTAATATGACGTCATACCCATACTTTAGATGTCATAAGTCAGTCAAAAATGGAGGTATCATTCTGAAATTTGGTATGGTAGTTTGCCATATGTGGTTCTCCGACATATAGTCCGTTTTTTAATATCTTTGAAGAAGAAAAAATGTGGGCATTTTCACAACAAAAAAAGTTTTGAAATTTTGGGAGTAAATTTTTTTTTTAAATTCCGAGATAGCCATATTGTAGCCCTTGCCATTTTCCATCTTTTGACGTTTCCGGATTGCATTTTGCTCAAAATATGGCATTTGTACGGTGTAGCTGATTTTGGTGTAAAACCCGTGTGTAGTGACGTCACTAATTTCGATATAACTCGATTTTTGTTCGACGAAATTGCTTTATTTTTTCACAGAAGACGTCAAATCGATGTTGAAGAAGGTACCCGAAATTTCACGTTGATAGCGCTATTGGTTTTTAAGCTATTACGAAAATTAATCAGGGGGGGGGGTGTTAAACGCCTAGTCAATGGCGGGTTAAGTCATCTTTTCAGTCGCACCTGAGACCTTTCAGTCATTTTAAGGACTACAATTTGAATTGGTGATATTTCAGTGAATCTGATGGGGCGGTGGTGGCGTCACCGTCGCGGTCGCCGTTTACGGTTCAAGTTCGAGCCGGTCTGGAAAATATGGCAGCTTTGATGACGTCACCAAATTCGGTGCTTAGCGCTTCGTGATCATGATTGGAATCGCGATTACGATTTTTTTTCGTCGATCATATAGAAGCTGAACCCCCGACCCGGCGGAGCGCCTCGTCAAGTTAATTTGTCATGAGCCGCAGCGAATCGAGCGCAAAGGCGGATCCAGGGGGTGGGGGGGGGGGGGGGGGCAACGGGGCCATGCTCCCCAGGCGGTTCAAAGGGGAAACTATGTCCCCCCAGACGTGAAGTCTTCGTACATGCTGTACAGTTGCTGACGGGCTGAACGATGCGCTCTACGCCCCGACCCCAGTCAATAATTTATTGCTGACGGCTGACGGTCTGCTACCCCCGCCCCCCGATCAACAACTTTTCGCTGAATCCTGCCCCTCAACTTGAACATAGTTCCTGCGTTCCTGGTGCAAACGTTTCAAATTGCTGTTAATATTCAAAATGGTTGTGAAATCACTAGTTTAACTGTATTTTGACCAACTTGTGAAATTATTGGTAATCTTTGACTAAGGTACCTGTCAGTGTGCCGTGCTATGCACAGTATGGCAGCATATGGTAACATCAGAAAAGCAGCAGCATTGTGCACCACAGCGTAATTTCCATATTTATTTGACGAAGCCGTTAAACTAAACTTAACCTAACCTAACTTATTAATAATAATAACAGCTTAGTCAGAATACATTTTGGCATTGTGCACCATAACACAATTTCCTTTGTGTTAACTGTTATGGTGGTGTTATGTGGTATTATGGTGGTGTTATGGTGTTATGTTATGGTGTAGTCTTCCGACAAAGCCGTTAAACTAAACTTAAGCTAACAAAACCTAACCCATTAATAATAATGGCTTCGTCAGAAGAAATATTGAAATTTCACAGTGGTGCACAATGCTGCTGCCTTTCTGAAGTTACCATAGACGATCTGACGTCATACCATGCTGCGATAATGTGCATAACAGAAGAGTCAGCTGACGGTAATATTACGACAGACTGAAAAGTGGGTTATCTTTGACTGTCTACAAGATGGTCTGTGGGGGTCTGGGGTAGGTTCCGCAGCGCAGCGACCAGCGAGCGAATGCGAGCGGAGTATTCTAAAAGTGGGTCCCTGCAACCGTAATTGCTGTAAAGGTTATGTCAGGTTTAATTATGTATCGTTTTTGGTGACGTCATAGCTTTGGTAGGTATTACTGAGGCCTGAGGCCTGTTCGGCATCTAAGATTATTCGCCTGCGCATGCGCAGTAAGGCGCACTGAGCCTGGGCGGAGGCTAACTGGCGAATGACGAGAGAAACTATGACGTCATCTCCCGTCATGCTCCTCGGATTGTCTAGCCAAAACATTCTGGATGTGCCCGATTTTGGAATACAATTTCGCCGATATCGGCGCCGGCGACAAAATAAGCGGGCACATATCGCGGAAACTGGTGGATTTTGAGAAGATGAAGATCAAGCAATTCACCTCATCGGCTGATGATCACGGTCTTCGTTGACGTGATTGATGACAACGTCCTCATCGCTACTTGCTTGGTCTTCCATGAACGCATTGTTGATTAAATCAAACTTAAAAGAAATGAGGAATCCCTCTTCGCTTACCTTCCATCCCGATTACAATATATACATCAATTATCATAAACAATTCAAAGGCACGTATTTCAGGCGTCACAACTAGATTGCCAAGATACAATAAAAAAAGCTACATTAAAAAAAAACAGAAAACAGAAACTTATAGAAAGGCTGCTGCAATTTTGTATAGGCCACTTCTGCATTGTAAATGCAATTGTCCTAAGAATATTCGGCCTGTCTAGGACGTCTTCACAAGTGTCATGACGTCACCGAAGGTGTGACGTCACTTAAGCCAATAATATTATTCGATGCCGAACAGGCCTCTGGTATACTTTTCTGTTCGTTGTAATAATAGTCTCTTGTATGAATGTATTGACAGTAAAAACACTCTCCGATGCATAAAACGGCTATTCTGAGTGTCGCGTCATGGTTAAAAGGTAGAGACATGTTAAAAACGACACTCAGCAACATGCATACTAGAAACTAAAATACACTCCATGATCACTCACACAGCGACCGGCATAAACATACACGACACCCATCATACACCATGTAAAAGAGCACCGAGCTGACGTATAAAAGAATCTAAAGACGCCTCGCGCAGGTCCGGCGGCAACGCGTTGTAGCGCTGCGCTACACTATAAAAAGCGTCTCTTGCCGGGTTTGGTTCTCACGCGCGGGAGGGCCAAATCAGCGTCCTGGCGTGTGCTTCTAGCTCGAAACTCAGAAATTGTCGAAAGCCGGGAAGCGAGAGCCTGTGGTTCCCCGGTGGTGCGAATTTTGTGAAGAAGATTGAGGGATTGAAGTTCGTACAGCTGCCGGGCGGTGTGCCAGCCCAGTTCATCTCGCACGTCCGATATGTGATCAAATTTACGCCGGCCAGAGACAGCGCGCAAGCCAAAATTGAGGATCTTTTGGAGGCGCTGCATGTTTTTCTCTGAGCCGTTGCCGAACACCGTCAAACAGTATCGGACGTGCGAGATGACAAGGGCGTCGACTATGACAGGAAGAAGTGACGAAGGGATCTGATGACGCACGTGGGTCAGACCGATGAGGATACCGTTACATGTTTTGACGAGGGCAGATACGTGTGAGTCCCACGAGAGGTGCTTGTCGAACAGTATGCCAAGATTCCTCACCGTGGGGCTCTCACGCACTATGTCCTCACGGAACCGAATAGTGGTCGTGGTCATGCCACGACAATTTTGACGGGAACCACAGACAATGAGCTCTGTTTTCCCGGTATTTACTTGCAAACCATGGAGATGGAACCAGGTGTCGAGAGATGATAAAGCCTGTTCCATGGTAGCAAGGAGCTGAGGGAGGGATTCTTTTTTGCCTGAGACCAGAATTTGGGTATCGTCAGCGTACTGCACCACGTGCGCCTCAGGGGCAAAGAGGGATAAGTCATTGGCAAAAATCTGGAATAGGAGTGGGCCGAGTGAGGATCCTTGGAAAACACCGATGGGATTTGGTAGGGATCGGGAAAGGTGGCGGTTCCCACGCCCGTCAGCTGTACAAACAGATTGAGTATGGCCAGTGAGATAAGAGGAAAACCAGGTAGGATCGATAGAATAGGTTTGAAGTATGGAAAGGAGCTTTGCGTGGTCGATCCCGTCAAAGCATTTTTACAGGTCAAGTAGACAGAGGAGAGTGATGTCCTGGCGGTCGGTGGCGGAAAGGATATGATCGGATACGGTAAGAAGCGCGGTTTCTGTGGAGTGATTTGAACGAAAACCGTGCTGGGATGAGGAAAAAGGTGATTGTTGGCCATGTAAGAGTACAGTTGTCGCTGAACAACTCTCTCTATAAGTTTTGGAAAGGCTGGGACGATAGAGATGGGACGGAAGTTTGATGTTTCGGAAAGGCTGCCGGATTTGTGAATAGGATGCACGATAGTGTTTCCAGGACGCGGGATATTCACAGGCTGTGGACAGTCTTCTTTTATCAATTCAAGGAAATAGTTCACCTTCAACATTAGTTTTGAACTGAGATAGCAGTTTGGTAGCCCGTGTTGGGAAACCCCTATCTGCAAGTTTTATTGACTGAAAAGACTCCAGCCGAATATATTTGAGTTTTTGGCGAAGGAATGCGGTGCTGGCCCAAAGAATGTTGTACTGGTTCTAGACCGGGCAGAGGCTATACCATCAGCCAATCAGCTTGCAGCTGGTGCTAGCAAGCGATCGCCGGCCGCCGGTTGGCACATCTCCAATGCGAGTCTATCTTTACGCGAATAGTTTCGAATCTGATTGGCTGAACCATTGTTTACATTCGCGTGATGTCAGGACTCTGACTCAGAGAGTATGCATATAGTTTTGATAAACAATACAAATTTACGGCCTTCTGTCCTGAATCGGCGCGATATATGGCCATTTTTGACGATATAAAAATAAATTGTATTAAAAAATATAATCAAATCGTGTTGGGTAAACAATTTCCAAGGTGAACTGTTTCCTTTAAGTTTAACCCTTGTTTGAGGCTTGGCCTAAATAAGAAATAATGATACGTGAATGATACGTACAAATGACTTCAGTCTCAAAATTCGGAAAATAGTCGAAAGAAGTGTCACTATATTTCGGCACAAACCTTCATCAGGTGACTGATGAATCAGTGATGTCACCTGATGAAAGTTTGTGCCGAAATATAGTGACACTTCTTTAGACTATTTTCCGAATTTTCAGACTCAAGTCATTTGTAGTGTTTTTTATTAGGGACCTCAAGAACACCATTAACTGGGGAGGTGAATTACTGAACTAATATCTAATGGTTAAGGTAGAGTGTGCTAGGTGTTCAGTCATGTCCATTTTGTGTATATGTCCAAGTAGTATAGCCGTTTCACCCATCAGCCAGACCGGGGAAGCGTATGGCCGTCTCACCCTTCAGTCAGATCGGTGCAGCGTATGGCCGTCTTTCCCCTCAGCCAGACCGGGCAACGTATGGCCGTCCCCCCCCCCTCCCCCTCAGCCGGACCGGGGCAGCGTATGCCGTATGGCCGTCTCACCCCACAGTCAGACCGGTGCAGTGTATGGCCGTCTTGCCAGTCGCCCCTCACACAGACCGGGGCAGCGTATGGCATAAGACATAAAGACATAAAAGAAAAGTGCAACAAAGAGCCTCTTGGGCCCATCCGAGGTTGCACCCCACCCCCCCCCCCCCCCTCCACCAGTCTCGCCCCTTCAAATCACCTTACTCTACCTGCATAAAAGAAGGCTAATCCCACGAGTATTTATGAACTAATCCCTTCTCTGTAAAGTATTTATCTAATCTAATTTTGAAGGAAGCAAGTGTCACTGCATCAGCGACATCCCCTGGTAGCATATTCCAATGTCCTACAACCCTTCTACTGAAAAATGACTGTCGTAGCCTAGTCCTACTTTGTTTCATAATGAGTTTATGCTGATGACCTCTACCTCGATTTTCCCTATTGAACTCAAACATACCCTTTAAATATCCAGAATGCTGACTATTTACAAATTTGAAGACTTCAATTAGATCTCCTCTTAGCCTTCTATATCTAAGTGAAAACATACCCAATTTCTTTAATCTATCTTCATAAGGTAAACTACCAAGACAATTAACCATTTTTGTTGCCCTTTTTTTTAACTCTTTCTAACAACCAGCAATCTTTCTCATATGTTGGAGACCAGGCTTGTACACAATACTCCAAATGTGGTCTAACGTATGCACAATACAGTTTTGTTATTACCTTTTCACTCTTGTAGGAAACATTTCTGTTAATGGCCCCTAGCATTCTAAGTGCCTTTTTCCTAGCTTCTACAACCTGGTCTGACGATGATAGTCTATTGTTTACCACGACACCTAAATCTTTTTCCTTTTCAATCTGCTCCATTTTCTGCCCACCCATTTCATACCTATGTTTACTGCTAACCCGTCCAGCGTGCATAATCTTACATTTACTCAAATTGAATTTCATCTGCCATGCTTCAGACCACTCAACTAGCTTGTCCAGATCTGATTGAAAAACATCCTGATCATGTTTTCCTCTAATAATCCTGACAACTTTTAGATCGTCTGCAAATTGCAAGACTTTGCTGTCTATACTGTTCTCAATTGCATTCACAAATATTATAAAAAGCAATGGGCCCAGGACTGAGCCCTGTGGAACCCCACTGAGAACCTCCTTCCATTGTGATTGGCACCCATTCAATATAACCCTTTGCTGGCGTCCTGAAAGCCACGTTTCT
This sequence comes from Chirona hameri, assembly GCA_036785665.1. NCBI lineage: Eukaryota > Metazoa > Arthropoda > Thecostraca > Balanomorpha > Balanidae > Chirona > Chirona hameri. The sequence goes on along the minus strand of JAXIVJ010007290.1, from coordinate 32,163 downwards.
ATCCAATCCAGAATCTTGCCCCTGATCCCATGAATTTTAAGTTGCAACCCCAGTCTTGTATGGGGGACTTTGTCAAATGCTTTACTGAAATCAAGAAAAGCTACATCTAGCTGTTTACCCTGATCAAAGCTATCTGTTGCAACATCCAAAAACTCCAGAAGATTAGTTAAACAAGAAAGGCCCTTCCTAAAGCCATGCCGTGTATCCTTGATGAGTTCATTTTGCTCCAAGAATTCAACAATCTTATCTTTGATGATTGATTCAAGCACCTTGCAGACTAATGAGGTCAGACTAACCGGTCTATAGTTTTCCTCTTTACTTCTATCTCCCTTTTTATGAATAGGAACAACATTTGCTCTTTTCCAATCAAGTGGAATTTTACTATCTGCGAGTGATTTAGAAAATATTATGGCTAATGGAACCGACAACTCCCTTTCAGATTCTCTTAAAAGTCTAGCATGGATTTCATCAGGTCCTTCTGCCTTGTTAGGCCTTACTTTCTTTAGATATTCTAGAACAAGTTCACTACTTATGCCACCTAGCTCTCCTATAGTCTCCTGTCTCTAGCTCAGGCTGAAGTGCTGCAATACTACTCTGGTCCTCGATAGTAAAGACAGATTGAAACTGATCATTAAGCACTTCAACCATTTCACTGTCCTTGCTAACTAACACATCATCTACCTTAAATGGACCTATATTTTTGGAAACTGTACTGAACTTATAAAAACTGAAGAACTTCTTACTATCTGCATTACAATGTCTAGCTAAATCAAGTTCCTTTGCCCTTTTAGCTGCTCTGACCTTTTTCTTAACTGAATTTCTTGCATTCTGGTAGGCCTTCTGATTTATATCTAGAGAAGATCCCTTCAAAATGCCAAATGCACTTCTTTTAGCTTGTATAGCACTCCTTACTTCTGGGGTAAGCCAAACTGGTTTGCCCTTGGTTCTGTTACGTTTGTGCCTGAGGGGTATATGCCGATTCTGAATTTAGCTTAATCTAGCTTTGAAAACATTCCAGGCCTCACATGCATCTAAACCTGCCAACTCAACGGTCCATTTTATCTGTGCGAGGTCATTTCTAATACCATCAAAATCAGCCCGGCTGAAGTTTGGAACCATAATAAGGTTATCTTTGGGCCTCATTTCTGATGAGATATTGAATTTAACCATATTGTGATCACTGGTTCCTAGACCTGCACAAATACTTATGTCACTAACTAGATCACTGTTGTCTGAGAATACAAGGTCTAGAATGGAGCAATGTCTGGTTGGCTCTGTTACAAACTGATGCATGAAAAGCTCCTCTTCAAAGATTTGCCTATACAACCTACACTCATTTGTTTCCTCTGCTATACTTTCGTATCCTCTTAAGTTAAAATCTCCCATAATAAGACACTGAGCCCGAAAGTTCCTACGTATTTCCTCACAAATATCTTGGTCTGTTTCAGCTTGGGAGTTCCTTGGAAGATTCCCTGGTCTGTAAAATGCACCTATCCTCAACCTTCCTCTGTTTCCTGTACCAATTTTAATGTCAAGCCAGATTGATTCTACTTCTTTTACTTTACTAGAATCATCAACTCAAGTAGTGCAGTACAAGCTATTTACATATACAAACACTCCGCCCCCCTGCCGTGATTCTCTGCAGTATGAGAACATGTTATACCCTTGTAACTCGAAATCCTGTAGCCTATCCCTATTATACCCCTCACTAACCCATGTCTCGGTTACACAAATGATATCAGGCTTTTCAAGGGCAACATAACACTCAAACTCATCAAATTTAGACCTAATACTTTGGGCATTCAGCAACACACATGTGATCTTATACTTTGAGCTGACTACTAATTATGAGGGAATTATGATCTACTGTCCTATTCTGACATGAACTTCTACCAATGCTTACTTCCTGATGCCCTAGTACTAGCGTCCCTGAACCCCCCCCCCCCCCCCTCCTACCTAGTTTCCCTGAATGACACTTCTGTAGGCATCTCCCAAAGCCCTTGCCCCCTCATCCGATAAGTGAAGCCCATCCTTCATATAGTACCTACGCCACTCATAGAACTGATCCCATAAGTCTACATAACTAAGCCCCATAGCTGAACATAAGTTCTGAACTGAGCTGTTCACAGACAGAGCTCTCGAGTACCACTCCTCACTGGCTCCATAGCGAGGGAGGATGCCAGTCACAATGACTGGTTTCCTGGACTCCTTCAACCTCTGCAGCAGGTTCAGGTACTCCGCTACTATTCTCACACTCTGCCTAGGTCCTATGTCGTTCACCCCCACCTGTAGTATAACTGTCTCCGGGCTACTCCTACCAAGTTCTGCCTCAATGACAGGGCCCATATCAACTACTCTTGCCCCTGGTTTGACTATACATCTGTCCCTCTTCCCACAGAATGTTCGCCTTAAGGGCCTTACCCTTGAGTCCCCAAACACTAAATGCTGAATCTCTTCCCTGTCACTTTCAGCTGCTGACTCTAACGCACTGAACCTATTTGCTATTGTAACCTGCGGATGTTCTCTGGGGCTGTACTGCCTGACTCTACCCTGAACTTTTGTCCATCCCTCCTGATCCCCTTCCCTCTTCCTCCTCCAGATTCTGCTACCACCCTCCATTACCCAGCACCCCTCCTCATCCTTACTGTCTGTGGCCCTAGCATTACTTTCCACAATGTTGAGTCTCCAGAAACGTGACCCAACACACTTCCAAACCCCAGCCGCACTATCCACCTTTGCCTTATCCTCCTCCCTTATGCCCCTATCAGAACTACCACTGGTCCCTGATCCTGTAGGCTCCTTTTCTGACCCCCTAACCACGATCTGCGCATACGTTCCTTGGTCAGGAGCTACACCCTCCTGCGGCTCATCTCTACACCTACACTTACTTAACTGCGCCTCAAGCTCTGCTACCCTAGCCTGGAGGGCCTCTAGCTCTGCTACCTTCGCCTGCATCCTAGTCATGCTCATTTGAATACACTAGTAACTTAGGTATATAACTTAGGTACTATGCACTTTTCAATACTTTACTAACTTAACTTAACTCTTTTTTTTCTCTTTTTCTTCTTCTAAACCTTAACTAGATCTAAGTAAAGCTAGTGACACAAATCAGCTATGAGTGCACCTAATACTAGACTAAATATCTAATCCTTAAATAAACTGAATACTAAATACACCTTAATTATCCCTAATTTTCTAAAAATATATACTTATCCAACCCTGCAACTAATAACACAAAAATAAGACTAAGACAATTTTGGCGCACACAAGCTAGAATGAAAAGTCCTTTAAAAAGCAAGTAAGAGGTAACAGCTAACTATGAATGCTTAAAAATAATACCTTAACGATCCACAAAACTAAATATCTAATCCTTATATCTAAATATAATGTGGTTCCTCAAAAAATACACAAAACAACAGAGCTATCCAACAGCTACTTAGCTTGGCTAAAGCGGGGTTCAGTCAACATTATAATAACAAAAAAATGTTAATTTAAACTTGGATATTGAACTGAACTATTTACAGCACCTGATTCTACGTTTATCATGTAAAATTATCCCCATATGCATATCAATATAGGAATAACTAAGCATGTCAGAAATCAAACTCTGGCCGTCTCCCTCCCCTCAGCACGAATTAAGGGAGGGATAATTATCCGCGGTAAACGAATCTTAAATAGGATCGTACCTTGGCACAACTATCCGTATCCCGTTCGAAATATTCGCACTGCACCGAGCCGCGTGCGGCGACAACCGAATCGGACCAGAGCACCAGTGACGTCACGCTAATGTTGACGATTGGGGCGTTACAATTCCCGGATGACTCTACCTCTCTATACGGCCTTGGGATAAATATACATTTAGAATTTGGGGCGGTGTTTTGACTCAGTGTGCCCAAGGCCATATATAGAAGGTAAAATCATCAGGCGATTTGTTTACATTGGTGACCTTGGCCGGATGACGTCACTGGTGTTCGGCTCCCCGATTGGGCCGCCCGGCATAGCTTAGTGAAGTATTCTACGGCGAGCACAGAACGGACCAAGGGGTGACAATTACTTGCACTACCAACAGGGGGCGCACACAAGGGGGGGGGGGGGGCATAGGGGCCCGTGTCACCCCTTCCCCTCAGCGAGTCGAGGACCCCTGAGCCACACGAAGGGTGGTCCATGGCCCTGTCTAGCGCCCAGACTTCAGGGGGCCTGCACGGGCGGGTCACAGGCCCTTCGGCAATCCGAGGGGCCCGGTGATAGCCAGAGGTCCTTCGAACTGGCCAGGGGACCCCCAGCAGGGGTGTAGTTTCCTATTCAGTTGAGGGGGCTGCAGCCTCCCCCCCCCCCCAATCCAACTTGGACACGAAGTGGGTCAAATCCGGGGAGAAATATGTATTTTGTGAATTTCGATGGTACTTTAAGCTATTTTTTCCTGCTCAGCTCCCCCCCCCCCCTTACATGTCTGGAGAAGCTACGCCCCTGCCCCCCCCCCCCCCGCGATCCAGGGGCCCTACGACGGTCAGGTGTCTTTCATCCGGGGGACCAGAACGACCCAGGGGCCCGCTTTGGCAGTCCAGGGTTCAACCGTGGAAGGCCCAGGGGAGAACGTCCAGGAACAACCCAGGGGATCCCTCCGGAGGTCTAGAGAGTATGAGGACAGTCCAAGAGCACCCATCCGCCGGTGCAGGGGTCTAAGGGCGGCCCAGAGCCCCGTCAGGCAGCGCTGATGGCCAGCTGATGTCCTAGGGCCCCTCCAGCGATCATTGCGCTCCGACCTGGCGGTTCGTTGGTTGGCAAAGGAGGCGAGTGCCGAGGGAGGCCCAGGGACCGTCATCCAATGGTCCAGGGTTTCTGAGAGTGTTCCAGAGACCCCGTCCAGTGTTCAAGGGAGTCCGAGAACGGCCCAGCAGACCATGTCCGCCGGTTTAGAGGCCAGCGAGGACGGCCCATTGGCCGCCTCCGGCGTTCCATGGGCCGCGAGGGCGCCGAAAGGGTCCTCAGCAGCAGTTCTTTTCGTAGCATTCCCACTATCAGTGGCGCACGCAGGATTCCATTTCGGGGGGAGGGGGTCAGAGCCCTAAAAGCGGGCCCCCATCCGTTTTTAGAAAACTTCGCGGATTTCGGTCACTTGTTTTTGAGCGGGCCCCCTACAGCATGGGACCTGAGACATTGTAATTTTCTTGTCAATGCCGTGTAAGGTGACTGCGTGTGCTACTGATGTGCGCATTTTAGGTGCGTGTCCTACTGATGTGCGGTACAACTGTTGAGAGTAAATTTGACGAAATAAGGTAAATGACAACAACAAAAATTCTTTTTTACAGGTTAGGCAGGTTATGCAGTCCGATCCCCGGTAGTTATGTCATCATCATCATCGTTGGGGTTTTAGAGCGCCGCGACTACGTCATTCGCGCCCACCATCATGTTGCCAAAAGTTGTCATAAACCATTTCCTGAAGCAACAATGGATAATGTAAAAAATACGTATAAATATCAAATACGCCCGTATTACTTCAAATACGCCCGTGTAACTTGCAAGGATCGGGCCCTGTTGTGACCGGGCCTTCGTTTTGACCGGGCCCTATATCACGTCTTTCCCAGCACCGGGCCCCTGCCTCGATCGGGCCTGACCAAGACCGGCCCCTACCAGAAACGGGCCTGCATCAAGAATATGCAAGGACCGGGCCCTGTTGTGACCGGGCCCATATCACGCCTTTGTCAGCACCGGGCCCCTGCCTCGATCGGGCCTGACCAAGACCGGGCCCCAACCAAAAACGGGCCCGTATCAAGAATATGCGAGGACCGGGCCCTGTTATGACCGGGCCCTCGTCCTGACCGGGCCCCATGCCACGCCTTTGCCAGCACCGGGACCCTGCCTCGATCGGAACTGACCAAGACCGGGCCCCTTCCAGAAACGGGGCCCTTATCAAGAATATACAATGACCGGGCCCTCGTTCTGACCGGGCCCCATATCACGCCTTTGCCAGCACCGGGCCCCTGCCTCGATCGGGCCTGACCAAGACCGGGCCCCTACCAGAAACGGGCCCGTGTCAAGAATATGCGAGGACCGGGCCCCGTTGTGACCGGGCCCCATCATCCCATGCTACGCCTTTGCCAGCACCGGGCCCCTACCTCGATCGGGCCTGACCAAAACCGGGCCCCTACCAGAAACGGGCCCCTCAGAAATACGGGCCCCTCAGAAATTTCGGGGGGGGGGGGGGTCAGCTGACCCCTTTGACCCCCCCCCCCCCCCCTGCGTGCGCCACTGCCCACTATCAAAATACTACGGCCGTGTTCTGGCCGTGCCGAAATCCCCGGATTCCCTGGGGAATGCGAGGATTCCGGCACGGCCAGCCAATCTCAGGCGAGCTTTCCCCGGGATTTCCTGGAATCCCCGCGGGAATGTGCGGCCAGAACACACGGTAAATATGCATTGTATACGACTGACCAACCGTACTGTCCACAACCGCAATGGCGGACATTGCCACACACGCCCGCTGTAGGCGATATTAACACCCAATGGATTCCTATTATGAGGATGTCACACTTGTATTGGCTTCTGCAAATATGGCATGCAACAATAACAGGTAGAGAAACAGGCGACTTAGGCTCAGACACGCAGGCCTATCGGCAGTCTCACAGTCCCGCACTGCGAATGACAATGCTAGCAGCGGCAATCCATCCCATCAAAACATGCGGACTAAATTTATAAAACAAAATGTTTCGACAATACCGGTGCATCCCGCGCGCAGTACGTACATATTACATACGCACGTATATGTACAACATACCAAACACTATTGGGCACGATATTCTGGAAGGCGTTTAAAGGGATTATACGGGTTTCCGTCCTGAAAGTAAATGCACTCTTTTGCAGTTGTATGAGCTTTAAACACGTTTAAAGGGAGTGTGCCTACTCACATCGCTTAGTTGGAGTTATTGACACTGGTCTATAGAACACAATTTTCTGAATTGAACCATTACTTCATTTCTCCAGATTCACCCTAGCTGCTGAGATATTCAAAGACTCCAGGAATTTGCTTGGGAGCAAAAAGTTATCGGGTAGACTCCAGATGGCTTCCCACTACTAAAAGCACTGCAACTATCGATTATACCGCAAGCATATCGTTATCACCGGCCAATAGCAATTCGAACAAACAGCTCGTGCGCGCTGATAGCAGCTGCCGAACAACAGAACCTGGCGGCCATCATGCTTTTCGACGGTTTGTTTACATTGAACCAGACTGGTTATTAATTTGTATGCGATGCTCGGGCTCGCACTTACGAGCTGGAGTTTTCGCAGCAATTGGCCGCCAGGGACCGCTAGTGAGCCATGGTGTTTACCCTGGCTCACTAGCGGTCCCTGGCGGCCTGAAGCTGCTAAAACTCCAGCTTTTAGTGCGAGCTATCTCGGTCGTATCTTTGGTAGTTGTGTTATCGTGGTTTTAGTTTGGTAATTGGTATTGTCCTTCCAGTTTAACTTGACAATCCTGGCTGATGCGTTGACAAATCTTCAAACGAACGATAACGGTCATTTATGGAAATGCCGAATCAGTGTTGCGTCCGTGGTTGTAGATCAAGGCTGTATCAAAGCAATAGATAAGATACCAGAAATGTACCTATAAACAATGTCGCTGCTGTATAAACAAAAATCGTGACTACGAAGAAGCATCTCGATCGCTGCACCGCCCACCGGTACGTGTTGACATACGGTTTTGACTGATAGTAGTTTGAATAAAAATAATTATTGAACACCAAAGCCTTTTGGCTATTATAATGTATTTTAAATATTAGGTCAAGGTAAGTCGGTATTCTTCATTGGCATAGGCCGTCTTCAGGTTATTCAGTAACCTGATTTGAATTCTTAACACAATAAATATGAAAAATCAATGGTTCATAATTTACAAATGTTTGGTAGGTATTTTTAAGTCTATTTTCCAATTAATTAGTAACATTAACATGAGAAATAGACAGAACTGCAACTAATCAGATTTGTAACCTGAAAATAGACTATGATTGAAACTCTGGTATTAGTTCAGTAATTCACCTCCCCAGTTTATGGTGTTCTTGAGGTCCTTAATAGTAGAAGAGTAGTCTGCTGACTAATATTATGACATACTGAGCAGTGGGTTATCTTTCTTGTAGAGGTTGATTTTCCATTGGGTCTGCAGTGCTGGAATATTTTTATCTTTGCACTTTGCTGAGTTGCAAAGATAAAAAGGTTTAACACACATTCAATGATAAAGTGGAATAATGTGTTATCTTTGCATCCCTCTGAGATACAAGATAAGGTCATGTGAGTTCCGACTAAAAATCAAGTACTGAACTGAACCAGACTGAATCAACCTCTACTTAAAAAAATATGGAATTCTTCATGTCTGCCTTGTGGAAGATAAAAAATATTTATGTGTGTTCCTGAAAAACCTCGCTCCTTCATTGCTCGTTTTTTCAGTCGCATGCTTGGACAATATATTATTATCTTCCACTCGGAGCTATGAAGAATCCTCTATATTGTCTGTCTACAAGATGGTCTGGGGTGGGGTCCAGGGACCGATGCCCACTCAGTGGGTTCCACAGCACGGCAAGCGAATGCGAGCGGAGCGTTCTAAACATGGGTCCCTATGACCGTAATTGCTGTAAATATTAGGTCAGGTTTGATTATGTATAGTTTTTGGTGACATAGTTTTGGTATTACTGGTACGCTTTTCTGTCTGTCGTAATAATACTCTCTTTCTTTGTTATGGACCTCAAGAACACCATTAACTGAGGAGGTGAATTACTGAACTAAAATCTGAAACTGAACAGAAACTTGTCCCTTGTGTCATTAGTGTAATTATGTCATTGTCATGTTGTGTTATATCATTAGTGTAACGCTTCAGTTTTATAATTATTTTTGCCTCAACGCTCATCTTCAAAAGAGAGCTATTAGATATTATAATTGTTTTGTAATAGTTATTTTTGATAGATCACTAAATAAATATATTTAATTATTTTTGACTTTTGAAGACAAAAAACCTCGCTCCTCCATGATTATGGGTTTCATGCTCAGTCCAGACTGGTTACTGATTTAACTTTTTTGGCACAATTCAATCAAAATTCATTTTGGAACCTGAATGATTAAATCACTGTTCAATTCATGAAACAATTTGTTTGTGAATTGATTAAATCAATGCATCAAAAAAAATGTGCATTTATATATGTTCTATATTTCAGGGTGCCAGGGCAGACAGCCAGCTGTTGGCTGCCTCGATGGCAGCATGCAGATTGAAGGAGGCAATGTGTGTGTGCTGCAGGCACTTTGCGGCTCATGATTATGAGTCAGGCTCACATGTTAAGTTGAAGAAGTCTGCCATCCCATCACTGGTATGTATTGATCCTTACCGCTTGTGTATTAAAGTAGGTGCTTAACTTTGATAAACTTTGCCTTGTGAAGGAATACACATTTTGGAGCATCAATTTCTTTGAAAATCATTGTAACGGCTTACCATTTGGGCCAAATTTAGTTTACATTTTATTGATTAGCATCAGGGGCGGATCCAGGGGGAAATGGGACACATGCCCCACAAAACGTCTGAGGAGGGCCCCCTCTGTGGACGGTTGGGCCTGGGTCCATCCGTGTCTGAGGAACTGAGGGCCCTTGCCAAGCCCGGGGCACAGCCATGACTGAGAAGGCCCTTTCCAGACCTTTGATGGCCCAACACTGGTCTGAAAGGGCCCTCGCTGGGCCTGAGAGGGCATTCACCAAGCTTAGAGGCCTTGCGACAGTCCAAGGGGCCCTTACCAGGCTAAGGGAGCACAAAGCTGGTTTGAGAGGGTCCTTCCCAGGTCTGCACATGCTGGTGGTCCTCTCAGGCCAGCATAGGGCGCTCTCAAGTCTTGCAAGGGCCCTAAAAGACTGACATAGGCCCTCTCAGGCTTGACAAGGGCCTTCTGATACCTGAAAATACACTTTGACCGACTGCATGCCCTTTCAGACTGGCAAAAATGCTTGGGAGCCCCTTGCAGCTCGTGGGCCCTTTGACGTCTGATGTGCCACCGCCCCCCCCCCCCCCCCCCACCCCCATTTTCTTTCCTGGATCCGCCGCTGACTAGCATGAGAAGTTTGCCAGTGTTGTATGCAAGTGTGTTGGTGAGAAGTACAAGAAGAAGTGAAATCAAATATGTCTGTGTAATTTTGCTTCAGTGTTACTGCTTACAAATGCATATTTATCAAGCATTTCAAAGTACACTACTGGTACATACTGGGTTCCAGTGGTATTTTGTCCAAGCATAGCACGACTTAATATTTCCTGATACTGTTTATTGTGATTCATGTTCATGTGATTTGAATTACACTATAACATAATGAATAATCGAGTAAATTGTAAAATACATCATTCAGTATCTAATGGCATAATGTGGAAATGGCATCATTCCCATTTCCACATTTCATGACCTGAGTGACATTGCCTTTCCAGCACCTTCCTGACATGGCTCCGGAGCCTGCAGACGGTCCATCAGCTCTGGTAACCAGTGGCAGCAGTGAAGCTCGGCTGAAAAGGAGCGGCACACACGTGCTGGGTGTCACGGGACAGCTGCAGTTGTTGGGCGCGCACGACCGGCCGGCGCGGCTGAATAGGAGCGACCTGATCTCTGTCTGTGTGTGTGGCCTGCAGGAAGACGGGGGGGGGGGGGCTGGGGCTGGGCTGCCTCCAGATGGATGAGCAGGATTTTGACAGCTCATTGAGTGTGAGGAAGGGGGAGGGGGGCAAACACCTAGCTGCCCCCCCCCCCCCGTCTCAAAATGTGGCAGCTCCCTTACATGTGTGTGTGCCCTGTTTTGAGATACGACTGATGCCTGATCTGACCCGACCTCTAGCTTGACCTCCGGCTTGACCTCTGACCCGACCTCCGACATGACATCTGACCCGACCTCTGACATGCCATCTGATCCGACCTCTGACATGACATCTGACCCGACCTCTGACATGACCTATGACCCGACCTATGACCCGACCTGACATGACAGCTGACCTGACCTCACTGTGCGTGACATGCAGGGGGCCACTTGTCATCTGATCTGACCTGACCTCTGTCTGTGTATGACCTGGAAGGAAACACGGCTGCTATCTGACATCTGGTCCGACCCCTGGCATGACATCTGACCTGACCTCACTGTGCGTGTTGTGACATGCAGGGGACGCTGTTTGCCATTTGACCTCTGACATGACCCCTGTCTGTAAGTGTCTTGCAGGGAGACACGGCTGCCGTCTGACCTCTGATCTGACCTCTGCCTGTGTGACCCAATGGGAGAAATGGCTGCTGTTTGACCTCTCACATGCCTGAACTCTGTGCAGGGGCGTCGACCCCCCCCCCCCCCCCCGGGCAGATTAGCAGGATTTTAACAGCTCAATGAAAGTGAGGTAGAGAGGGGGAACACCTGCCTGCCCCCCCCCCCCCCCTCCCCCCGTCTCACAATAGTGTGGCAGCGCCCTTGCATCTGTATCTTGTGTGTGCCCTGCTTGGATACACAGCTGCTGCCTGATCTCTGGCCTGATATTTGACCTGACCTTTGGGTTGACCTCTGACCTGACTTCTGACCCGACCTCTGACATAACATCTGACCCGACCTCTGACATGACATCTGACCCGACCTCTGCCATGACATCTGACCCGACCTCTGGCATGACATCTGACCCGACCTCTGCCATGACATCTGACCCGACCTCGGACATGACATCTGACCCGACCTCTGCATGCCATCTAACCTAACCTCACTCTGTGCGTGACCTGCAGGGGGACGCTGTTTGACATCTGACCTGACCTGTCTGTGTGTGACCTGGTAGGAGACGCGACTGCTGTCTGACCGCCGCGCTGGTGTGACCTCTGGCATGACATCTGACCTGACCTCACTGTGTGTGACATACAAGGGGACGCTTTTTGCCATCTGACCCCTGACCTGACCTCTGTCTGTGTGTGACCTGGTAGGAGACGCGACTGATGTCTGACCGCCGCGCTGGTGTGACCTCTGGCATGACATCTGACCTGACCTCACTGTGCGTGACATACAAGGGGACGCTTTTTGCCATCTGACCTCTGACCTGACCTCTGTCTGTGAGTGGCTTGCAGGGAGACACCGCTGCCGTCTGACTTGATCTGACCTCTGCCTGTGTGACCCAAGGGGAGAAATGGCTGCTGTTTGACCTGACATGCCTGAACTCTGTGCAGGGGCGTCGCCCACCGGGGGGGGGGGGGGGTTGCCCCCAAATTAGTAGGATTTTAACAGCCCAATGAAAGTGAGGTAGAGAGGGAGAACACCTGCCTGCCTGCCCCCCCCCCCCCGTCTAAAAATATTGTGGCAGCGCCCTTGCATCTGTATCTTGTGTGTGCCCTGCTTGGAGACACAGCTGCTGCATGATCTCTGGCCTGATATTTGTCCTGATCTCCGGGTTGACCTCTGACCTGACTTTTGACCCGACCTCTGACATGACATCTGACCTGACCTCACTCTGTGCGTGACCTGCAGGGGGACGCTGTTTGACATCTGGCCTGACCTCTGTCTGTGCGTGACCTGGTAGGAGACGCGACTGCTGTCTGACCCGCTAGTCCGACCTCTGGCATGGCATCTGACCCGACCTCTGACATGACATCTGATCCGACCTCTGACATGACATCTGACCTGACCTCACTATGTGCGTGACCTGCAGGGGGACGCTGTTTGACATCTGACATGACCTCTGTCTGTTACCTGGTAGGAGACGCGACTGCTGTCTGACCGCTGGTCTGACCTCTGGCATAACATCTGACTTGTCCTGTGTCTGTATGTCTCTATATGACCTTCACGCATACACGGTTACTGTCTGACTTCTGACCTGACCTCGGTATGTGGCTGTAGTTAGGCACAACTTCTGACCTCTGACTTATATCGCACAGTTGATATTAACATGGAGTACTTGTTCGTTTGTTGTACATTTCTAAGGTGCGGAGGAAAGGTGAAATGGTGACAACATTTGCTGTGGAGAATGGAATTGGTCATGTTTGGTATTGTTATTGTTACGTTGCTATTGCTTTTACTAAAATGTAAAATGTATGAATGGCCCATCCGTTGACTTTGTTGCTTCATAATACAGCCAGAACAAGTAAGCATGGGTTTTCTCGGTGTTCGAACCAGGACTTAGTGACTGCGCCTCTGGTCTAGTTCTAAGACCGCTGTAGCTGAGTTGTGACGCTGATATGTGATGTTCTACTAGACAGTCAGTCAATCGAACGGGACGTTGACGCTACATGTGGTAGTACTAAAAATGATAAAAGAGAAGAAACGATTCATGAAACCATTTATTCAGAAAACCACTCATGTTTGATTGTAAGCATTATTTAATGAAGCTTGTAACGTAAAGGAAATAGTTCACCTTCGGAATTTTTTCAGAACACGATTTTATTATATTTTTGAATACAGTTTCTTTTTTTATTTTCAAAAATGGTCCTACATCGCGCCAATTCAGGACAGAAGGTCGTACATCATTAATGTTATGGTGTGCGTTATTGGTCTGCGGCAGTGACCAATAACGCAGTGCTGGCACTTTCAGACGGTACGGTATATCATATATGCGCCGAATTCCTTCGCCAAAAAGTCAAATATCTTCGGCTGGAGTCTTTTTCAGTCAAGGAAACTTGCAGATAGGGGTTTCCCAACATGGGCTACAAAACAGCTATCTCAGTTTAAAACTAATGTTGAAGGTGAACTATTTCCTTTAAATGAACGGTAAAGGCTGCGTAAAACCATGTATTCATCGTAACAATCATTTTGAACGATAAACAAAGACTCGCCCGGCTGTCGTGACATTCCTGGCTGGGCGAGTCGCCGCCGCTACCACCGATGTTCCATTACAGCTTCTCAGTACGCCCTCCCGCCAACGAGTTGCGGAACAACCGCGCAGACAACACAAGGAAGCCTGAAGGCAGTGAATACTGAACACAATATAAGATTGGCACTGTTCTGTGACAAAAAATAGCAACCCACCACAATGGAGAATGAAGACAGAAATATCTCACAAAACACAGTAACATTGTTCTTTTCTACTGGTTTCTTAAACGAGGAAAGTACACCATTGTTGAAATATTGCTTTCCCATTTTCACAAAAAGGGAAAAAATATCACCAGAAATGGGGAAAATCGCTCCCTCCCATTCCAATGCCAATTATATTAAATTATATATTGAAGATGTCCATTTTTTTCATATTCACTTCATGTAAGTGCAATAAAATTATTGCAAATGCAAATAAATCTGCAAAATAATTGCAAATAAATATATTGCAATAAAAAGACCATAGGGCATAGACACATGATGTTGAAATGCATCTAAATCAGCGTTACCAGCTTTACAGCTTTCCATAAACTTGCACTCTTCTTCTTAGTTAGTCATCCAAGAGTCATCTTTCCTCACTGCTTATATTTTTTTCTATACAATCACAGCTCTATGATACCAGTAACACTGCAGCCAAGGTCATTGCAGCTATTAGTAAAGTAACCTTGATTGCAGCCATCACCCGAAACTTGTGCAATATGTACCTACATGTATTGAATTGGTGGTGGCAGGTGGAGTAGTGTGATTATATGCCATTTTGTACTGACAATATGTATTGTCAATATAAGCAGACTGGTTATTGATTCAACATTTTTAATGATTCAATCACAATTCATTTCATCTTTGGGACCTGAATGATTCAATCACCATTTGATTCATGGATTTTTTTTAGAATCGTTTTTCAGATTCAAAGAATACAAAAATATGTTAATTGATTCACATTTGCTTCAACATTTAAATATATATGACATTTAAGTTATATCAACATTTAAATATATACACGACTAAGGAGCTCAGTATCGTTTGGATCAGTGAGGCCATGTGGCCTTGCTAAATTCTGCACGTTTATAAGTATAAGTAAGTATAAGTATTAAATATATATGTTGAATTTGTCAAATCAATAAAAATGGAAACATACCTCTTGTGTGTGGTCATTAAACCATTGTTACAGCAAAAATATCAGATTGGCCATTATTGTCTTATATTGACAATTTATATTGAAAATAACTTACATTTACATTGCCAATTTAGGTATGTGTAAATCCATTAACATAAATCACACATGTTCCTCACTTAACTTACTTGCCTTTTAAAGTTAAAAACACTCATCACTTTTTAGCTGGTACCATGGACGCAGGCTAACACCATTGGTAGCTGTTGGTAGGGTGAACTGCTGTAACCTCGGACACATCATAACCTTGGACTTTTTATGCCATCAGATTGTTAACAATACAGACACACTGTGTGCCAGTAGCCCCTATAACTCTGATAGCATGACAAGCCTGAGGTAAGACATGTCTGAAGATTGGGCTTTTACCATACCTACAGTATTATAGGTACCAACTTGCAGTAAATATCTGGTAGCTAATTCCCATCCTCATAAAAGTATAATTAAATTGTGTTCACACAATTTATATTTTTAACATAAAGGTAGGTGTAGCATGTATTGATGTCTTATTCTAAATTGAAGTAAGTATTAACTGCGCATAGGTGGTAGGTACCTACCTAGTACCTACCACAACAATAAGAAACATGGAATTAAATTGAATTACAGGCTCCTAGAATTGCTTTGGAGCTGGTGTGCGGAGTGGAAAACTGACTAAAATAAGTATAAAGGGTGGGAAATTAAACCAAAAAGCATATGTACCAGGCCTTATCACCCAATTACCTGCTCACCAAAATTAGTTATTACCTATGCCAATTTTTACCTGTCTTTTCGTCCACAGGCTGTCCCTATCATTACATCCATAAATCAGTATCAGGTTTCCAATTATCCAATACATTTTAAAATAAGGAGTGGGAAATTCACAGTAAAACTCAGGAAAAAGAGTGGAAAAATAGTATCCATAGGGTGTCATTTTCCACCAAAATTTCCCAATGCTAGGACACTGAATTAAAATGTATCTAAATCGGCCTTTTTACAGTTTTCAATAAACTTACACAGCTTTCTGTAGTCAAAGAGGTCAATATCTCACTTTAGTATTTACCAAATCATTACTTTTGATACAACAGGCGCTATACGATCCCAGATAAACTGCAACCACCAGCACCAACCCCAAACCCAAGGTGATATATCCCCAAACCCAAGGCGATATGTATATTGTATAATCCAAACCCAAACCCACGCAAGCGCACGTATTGAATAGGCGGAACGTATTTTATCTACCGTGGCCTGGGCGAAACGATCGGCCTGTATTTTGTCTTAGGTGCGTCGTTCACGTAGCAATTTGTTACCTCTGATTACCTTCACCGTAGTGGGGATCGTTTTTTCGATATCGAAACGAAAAATAAGTAAAAACAATTTAAGTGAAAATTCAACTAAAGGGGCTCCAGATGTAAATTTCGTTGTATCCAACCATCACAACAATAGCTACTTATCGTAGGAAAAATAATTTTGACAGATCAAAACAGTAGGCACACTCCCTTTAAGACATATAACAGAGACCTCAATGCTCATTTAGTCCACTATTTCAGCAATTATCAGCGTTAAAACTTGGGCGTTTTTCGAGACTAGTATCAGATAACGAGTACTTGATTGGCACTACTGTCCACCACTTTTATCTTAAGATCAATTTTAGAGTTTTGAATTATCTGCAAGTCCTACACTGGATCACAACATTTTTATGCAATTCAAAACTGACGGGAATTTGTATTACTACACACTGTTCGTTGAGGTTTTGTGTTTTTGTGGTTTTCTTATCTCCGGCCTTTAGCGTTGAGAATTTGGTGGTGGCGTATTAATTTTTTGGCATGAAAATTCATGAAAAATATAGAATTTTATGGGAAAACTAGGTAACTGCTGCTGTCGTTGGAACAAAACAAGTTTATTTTCTTTGAAATATTGCTTATTTTACCGGAAATATGCCATAAGTGAGGTGTTTTTATTAGCATAAAAGAGATCACTGGCTCTGCCTCAGCCGGTCCAGCAGAAAATACGCGGTGGCATCACCGCGCACTTCGGAATGTCCTTACGTGCAGAAGAGGTTATTTCCAGAAAAATGTGGCTACCGTCGGACTTCTACCACCTTTATAAGTACGTTTTACTATGTAACTCAATTATTCTGGGAAAACCCCGTATAATCCCTTTAAGATGAATGTCTGCGACGCCTGCGCTATGAGAGGCAACCGGATTGGCCGGCGGCCCACGACGCAGGCAGTCGTCTCACATACCCCGCGCACCGAACAGCTGGTCCGGGCACGCAGCCTCAGCACGGTGCCCATGCGGAGGCCGTCGGGACCTGCGACTTGTAGATTAGCTGGAGAACGATACATACTTTGCTAAGATAAGTAGGGCGCCTTTACTAGTTACTTGTGCCTATCGGGTCACAATGAATTTGAAATACATTTGTGTCTTTAAGAACCTGATGACAGTCAAATGTAAACAAATATAAAACCCCAGCTTTCCAGAAGTTACAAGAACTCAGACCCAGCATTTATGGAAGTCAAAATCAACTTACTTAACCAAAATCAAAATCAACTACTTATAGTAAGGTCAGGTTAGATTAGGATTGATTTATTTTGACTGGTGAGGTGCATTACTTAAAGGAAATGCCCCGCCTTCATAATGGAGAATTGAGCTGAGATAGCAGTCTTGCCCATCTCAAGAAACTACTTTCAGCATGCTCTCATTTGGTCTGTAAACCCTCTCCTGCTGAAGGCAAACTATTAGTGGGTGTCCCAGACTTCCATAGATCAAGATTAAGGTAGTGAGACAGGTGGGGCTGCCAGTTTGATGAAATCATTAGGGACAGTATTTAAACTTGAAAACAACAAATTATACTGAAGGCAGACACAAAGTAAAGAATTTAGGCAAGGATAAAACAAATATTTCAGATTAAGTCATTCTGTTTTAGGCTGCATGCTGAAGATCTGAAGCTACAAACAGGTTGTGTAGGCAACTATGACACCGGGGAGACATGAACAAACTGGCTGGCTACTGATGGGTGAGCCCCAAAGAGGAAAGTTGTGTAATAAGGAACAATGGCACGAAGGAGACACAAACATTGGCTTGCTATGGAAAGTGAGCCCAAAGGGGGAAGTTGTATAGGGAGTTTGCAATTTGCAGCACCAAAGGTTCCAGGGAGTCACAAACATACTGCTGGCTACACCAAGATCAAGGTGGGGTCAGTTTTGTTTAGGTTGTAATCAAGCTAAATCAATCATAAGACCCATTGCCACCATTGGGCTGCCAAGAAATTGGTAATCTTTGACTAAGGTACCTGTCGGTGCACCGTGTTTGTAGTAATCAAGGGTCAAGGTTACTATAATCGTTGTTGGTCTGGAGTCATAGGGAAGCTTCATGACATCACCAGATTCTCCACTAAACCCTATCACGCTCTTACTAAACCTCCGTTCCTGGCAGAGTGCAGGACTTGTATTTGAGACTGAAGGTTGGCCGCACAGCGGCCGCCACCATGATGTGACCTTGCACATCAATCACAGGCTCACAAAATTATTTGTCGGCCTAAGATTCGCTTGTAGCCAGAATCTGGTGACGTCATAAGGCTTCCCTATGACTCCAGACCAACAACGGTGATAGTAACCTTGAGCAGTGAGCTTGAACCTTGATTACTACAAACATAGTTCACTGACAGGCACCTTAGTCAAAAATTACCAAGAAATTAATGATACTACAAAAACCTCAACCAATAATAGGTACCTACCTAGTTGCTTCAAACAAGTCATATTTTTACCCAAGTGGGACATAATTTGAGAATACAACCCTTCAAAGGTGCTTTCAACTCAAATCATGGCAGCTCAAAACATGTTTACCTCATCATTTCATAGTTACAGCCTCGGCTCCAGTCAAGTGATTGACATTCCTAATTGTAATTGTATGTTATGAACCCAGTAGCCCACGCGGGAAATTCGAACTTAGGCATCTGTACATATACACCATTATTTGGGCTAATCAACTGGTATTCCAGGGTATCTATTGAATTTGCAAGACATTGAAGCATCTAAACTACACCGACTAAACACAAACAATCAACACGAAACACGTGCACCCTCAACAAACAAATATCCCAACCTACCGCGACGCACGGTCATAGAATCGGCGACGATTATTGAAGTAGTGGATTGTCACACGCGCGTCATCGACGTAAAAATCAGCCAAACTAGCGTTAAAGCACTGCAATCTATGTCAACAGTCATCTAATTCACTGCCTTACCAGAACACAAACAGTGTGCATCATATCACACAGTAACTAATAAGAGATGTAAAAGTGGTCTAAACATACCACTACACACAAACAACGATATTGGCACCCGACAAGCGCAGGCCGACGAGCAGAAAACCGAAAACCAATGACGTCGCTTTGCTACCATAACCTTGCCAGAACCCTCCCTATGGCGCAGCATAGAAGTCGTCAGCCCCTGAGTGTGCCCTTATCTCTATACCGAGTCATGTTTCAGTTTAGTTTACCAGTGTCTGTTACCAAGGGGCCATGAAGGATGTGGAAAAGAATAAAAGAAAATGGTAGAGGTGTCAACTTCTTTCCATGCACAGCCTGAAAGATGAGAGTATGTGGCCGTATGTTTCTTACTGATCTTACCGAATTTATATTTTATTTCACTGATAACATTCATTGGCAGCCATTTTCAACTGTGATAATGTAGGCAAACACCCATACTCTGGTCATACATCAACATACTGGACTTCAATGCTATTGGTGGTGTAGACGACACATGGAGTAGGTAAAAGTTGAATCTTCGGACACGTCCTAACCTCAGACTTCATGCTATCAGAATGCAGATGATACCAATGCATGGTACTTTAGTGTGTCAGTATTGATTACCTTCTGATAGCATGAAAGCCAATGTTCTTATCCGAGCGTTGGGTTAGAGTGGGGCAATTGGTAGTTGGTACTTGGTACCAATGCAGTCGGGGCGTATTTTAAGGGATTTTGACTGGGGTGGCAACTCGGCGATCAGGGGCGCCATCGCTCAAGGGGGGTGGGGCGATCGCCAAAAATGTAAAAGGCGGTTCCAGCCTCTCTCCGTGGGGATCCTTTTGTGGCAAAAAGGTACCCCCATTTTTTTCCTCCGCGGATTTGGGCCGGTCACCTTATTTTGGTATTCGAGCTTAAGAAATTTACTTTAAAAATGTGGAATTTTTCCCGATTTTGTTGTACTGGGTGGGTGGGGGGGGGGGGGGGGTCAAAAACACAACATTCCAAAATCCGAGATAGCCATTTTGAAGAGAATGTCATTTCCTTTCTTTTCACGTTTTTTATATTTGCAATTTGCTTCAAAACTATTTTCTACCATTGTTCAAACATTTATCGTGTTTCCACCCAAAATGCCATGACATGACGTCATGAAAACATCATTATCTCCAAAAATACTACATCAATTTAATTGGATTTACGTGTGAAAACGCAGCATTGTTGCAGCATAAGGTACTGAACGTTTAACGTCCGCACCGTGCGGAAGGAGAGGCGCCCCCGCCCGCCCCCCCCCCCCCGTCACTAGCCGGAGGGGCGCCGTCACTGGCCAGGTGCGCCGTTCCTGGCCAGGGGCGCCATCACTGGCCAGGGGCGCGTCATGGGCGGAGAGGGCGGTCACTCGCCGGAGGGGCGCCGTCACTGACCGCAGGTGAGCCGTCACTATTTGGAGGGGTGCCGTCACTGGCCGGAGGGGCGCCGTCACTGACCGGAAGGGGGGCCGTCACTAGTCGGAGGGACGCCGTCACTCGCCGGAGGGGCGTGGTCACTGGCCGGAGGTGAGCCGTCACTATTTGGAGGGGCGCCATCACTGGCTGGAGGGGCACCTTAACTGGCCGGAGAGGCGCCGTCACTGGTCGGAGGGGCGCCGTCACTGGTCGGAGGGGCGCCGTCACTGGTCGGAAGGGCGCCGTCACTGGCCGAAGGGGCGCCTTTACTGGCCAGAGAGGCGCCGTCGCTGGTCGGAGGGACGTCACCACTAGCCGGAGGGGCGCCGTCACAGGCCGGAGGGGCGCCATCACCGGCCGTAGGGGCGCCATCACGGGCCGTAGGGGCGCCGTCACTGATCGATCGGTCCAAAGGACTAGGTCATACCCTGAATGACCGTATACTCTGTACGCCACGAGTGCCTGCCCTGTTGGCGGTGCTAATTGCAAGACAAAAATGGTACGGGGAGGGGGGGGGGGGCGTCTTCGGCGCCCGTTAAAAACGGTACGGACATTCCGTACTGTCCGTATAGGTGGTTGCACCCCTGCTGAAATGGACGGCATTTTAATTTGGATTGGCGTTCTTTGATGCAAAGGGGCGGCCTCATCTGCCGGGGGCTACTTTATCGCCGAGAGGGGCGTGTCAGCATCTTTTAAACTGGGGTGGAATAGTGCCGTCACTGGGGTGGCATTCTTCATGACTGGGGTGACAATTGCCACCCCAGTTATGGGGTGGCAATTGCCACCCTAGTTACTATGTTAAAATACGCCCTGAATACAGTTGGTAGTTGGTACTTTGTACAACCATAAGCCCCAATTGTCATCATCATGTGCTAGTGACACCCCTTTCCTGTTATTGGTGGTGTAGACGATGCATCAGTAGGTAAAAGCTGAATCTTCGAACATGTCTAACCTCATAATTCATGCCATCAGAATGCAGACAATACCAACGCATGATGCTTTAGTGTCAGTATTGATATTCTTCTGATAGCATGAAAGCCAATGTTCTTATCCGAGCTTTGAGCTAGAGTGGGATATATACATAGAGTAGGTAAAATTTGAATCTTCAGACACGTCCTAACCTCGTGACACCCCTTGCATGCTATTGGTGGTGTAGACGATACATAGAGTACGTAAAAGTTGAATCTTTGGACACGTCCTAACCTCAGACTTCATGCTATCAGAATGATGATGATGATTGGGGTTTAGGGGCGCTCCGACAACGAAGGTCACATGGCGCCCATGTGCTATCAGAATGCAGACAATACCAACGCATGGTGCTTTCATGCTATCAGAAGGTGTGTCAGTATTGACAACCTTCTGATAGCATGAAAGCCAATGTTCTTATCGGAGCTTGGGGGTTAGAATGAGACATATGACCAATGCAGTTGGTAGTTGGTACTTGGTACAACCATAAGCCCCAATTGTGATCATCATGCGTTAGTGACACCCCTTGTATTCTATTGGTGGTGTAGACAATACATAGAGTAGGTAAAAGTTGAATCTTCTGACACGTCCTAACCTCAGACTTCATGCTATCAGAATGCAGACAATACCAACGAATGGTGCTTTAGTGTGTCAATATTGATAACCTTCTGATAGCATGAAAGCCAATGTTCTTATCCGAGCTAAGGTCAATAGTTAGGGCAACCGGTCAGCAGGAGCCATTGAATTAGAAACATTCTACAAATTGCCGAATTGTTTTTTAAGGAATAACTTTTGACAGAAGCATGATCGAGTAAAACATATTTCACCACTGTGTTTGTCTCGTCGAGACGCATCGAATGAAATATTGTGTGACCTAGTTAAATCATATCCAAAAATTGGCCTGACCTGAGGTCAGGTCAAGGTCAACTATTACATCAAGTGATTCGTCTCGACAAGCCGAATACAATAACGCATCGCAAGGCATCGACAATGCGCATCGAATGAAATATTGGGTGATCTAGTTGATCATATCCAAAAATTGGCCTGACCCGAGGTCAGGTCAAGGTCAACTCTTACATCAAGTGATTCGTCTCGACAAGCCGAATACAATGGTGAAAACCCCAATACTCTACCTTGATTTTGTAAAGAGCTATTGCATAAAAGCCATACGTGAACTGGAGGTCACCTGAATTGACCTCGTATAGGTCAAAGAATAGAAGTGTGACAGGGCTTTGCATTTGGCACATCTAGTGAAAATGTGTCAAATTTAGCCATTTCCTATAGATGTATACGTGTTTTCATTTTTCCCCATTAACTTATAATGGGGAGGTCACGAAATCGACCTGACCTTAGATCACCGACATACAAAATAGATAAACCAATTGTAGGTACTCATCACTTGATGACATCCTGTGAGTTTCAAACCGTTTGGTCAATCACTTTGGCTGTGGCACGACCGCAAACATTTTGGAGGTGGGGTCCTTGACTTGACCTGGTGACCTGACCTGAGATGACCAGAGGTCAAAAATTTCACACCGTGTGGGTAATTGATGCTCAAACAGCTGGTCGCTTACCTATGTAAGCGATGGCATTGCTGGTGAATTGTCGTTCTTACCTATGAACGCGGCAGGGCTGGAGCTGGAGCTGGCAAAGCTTGGGTTTTATTGCCGAGACAAGCAGGGACGTTGCCGGCAGGGAGGGGGGGGGGGGGGGGGAGTTGGGGTTCAAGACCCGCTCCCCCCCCCCCCCACACACACACACCAATAGAAAACTGCGTGGTTGACCCTCAAGGCTTCTACGGCAGACATTCATTATTCCTTATGGAATCAGACTGCTGAAGATTGAATCAAATGATTCAAATTAACCCCGTCTCGTCGGCAGCCCTTCGGGTCAGCTGATAACGACCGGGACTCGCTGCTGACCCGTATCCTTCAGCCGAGATGCAAGTTTGGTGCGTAAGCTGGGTATATATATATATATATATATATATATATATATATATATATATATATATATATATATATATGTATGTATGTATGTATGTATGTATGTATGTATGTATGTATGTATGTATGTATGTATGTATGTATGTATGTATGTATGTATGTATGTATGTATGTATGTATGTATGTATGTATGTATGTATGTATGTATGTATGTATGTATGTATGTATGTATGTATGTATGTATGTATGTATGTATGTATGTATGTATGTATGTATGTATGTATGTATGTATGTATGTATGTATGTATGTATGTATGTATGTATGTATGTATGTATGTATGTATGTATGTATGTATGTATGTATGTATGTATGTATGTATGTATGTATGTATGTATGTATGTATGTATGTATGTATGTATGTATGTATGTATGTATGTATGTATGTATGTATGTATGTATGTATGTATGTATGTATGTATGTATGTATGTATGTATGTATGTATGTATGTATGTATGTATGTATGTATGTATGTATGTATGTATGTATGTATGTATGTATGTAGGTATGTAGGTATGTAGGTATGTAGGTATGTAGGTATGTAGGTATGTAGGTATGTAGGTATGTAGGTATGTAGGTATGTAGGTATGTAGGTATGTAGGTATGTAGGTATGTAGGTATGTAGGTATGCAGGTATGCAGGTATGCAGGTATGCAGGTATGCAGGTATGCATGTATGTATGTATGTATGTATGTATGTATGTATGTATGTATGTATGTATGTATGTATGTATGTATGTATGTATGTATGTATGTATGTATGTATGTATGTATGTATGTATGTATGTATGTATGTATGTATGTATGTATGTATGTATGTATGTATGTAGGTATGTATGTATGTAGGTATGTAGGTATGTAGGTATGTAGGTATGTAGGTATGTAGGTATGTAGGTATGTAGGTATGTAGGTATGTAGGTATGCAGGTATGTAGGTATGCAGGTATGCAGGTATGCAGGTATGCAGGTATGCAGGTATGCAGGTATGCAGGTATGCAGGTATGCAGGTATGCAGGTATGCAGGTATGCAGGTATGCAGGTATGCAGGTATGCAGGTATGCAGGTATGCAGGTATGCAGGTATGCAGGTATGCAGGTATGCAGGTATGCAGGTATGCAGGTATGCAGGTATGCAGGTATGCAGGTATGCAGGTATGCAGGTATGCAGGTATGCAGGTATGCAGGTATGCAGGTATGCAGGTATGCAGGTATGCAGGTATGCAGGTATGCAGGTATGCAGGTATGCAGGTATGCAGGTATGCAGGTATGCAGGTATGCAGGTATGCAGGTATGCAGGTATGCAGGTATGCAGGTATGCAGGTATGCAGGTATGCAGGTATGCAGGTATGCAGGTATGCAGGTATGCAGGTATGCAGGTATGCAGGTATGCAGGTATGCAGGTATGCAGGTATGCAGGTATGCAGGTATGCAGGTATGCAGGTATGCAGGTATGCAGGTATGCAGGTATGCAGGTATGCAGGTATGCAGGTATGCAGGTATGCAGGTATGCAGGTATGCAGGTATGCAGGTATGCAGGTATGCAGGTATGCAGGTATGCAGGTATGCAGGTATGCAGGTATGCAGGTATGCAGGTATGCAGGTATGCAGGTATGCAGGTATGCAGGTATGCAGGTATGCAGGTATGCAGGTATGCAGGTATGCAGGTATGCAGGTATGCAGGTATGCAGGTATGCAGGTATGCAGGTATGCAGGTATGCAGGTATGCAGGTATGCAGGTATGCAGGTATGCAGGTATGCAGGTATGCAGGTATGCAGGTATGCAGGTATGCAGGTATGCAGGTATGCAGGTATGCAGGTATGCAGGTATGCAGGTATGCAGGTATGCAGGTATGCAGGTATGCAGGTATGCAGGTATGCAGGTATGCAGGTATGCAGGTATGCAGGTATGCAGGTATGCAGGTATGCAGGTATGCAGGTATGCAGGTATGCAGGTATGCAGGTATGCAGGTATGCAGGTATGTAGGTATGTAGGTATGTAGGTATGTAGGTATGTAGGTATGTAGGTATGTAGGTATGTAGGTATGTAGGTATGTAGGTATGTAGGTATGTAGGTATGTAGGTATGTAGGTATGTAGGTATGTAGGTATGTAGGTATGTAGGTATGTAGGTATGTAGGTATGTAGGTATGTAGGTATGTAGGTATGTAGGTATGTAGGTATGTAGGTATGTAGGTATGTAGGTATGTAGGTATGTAGGTATGTAGGTATGTAGGTATGTAGGTATGTAGGTATGTAGGTATGTAGGTATGTAGGTATGTAGGTATGTAGGTATGTAGGTATGTAGGTATGTAGGTATGTAGGTATGTAGGTATGTAGGTATGTAGGTATGTAGGTATGTAGGTATGTAGGTATGTAGGTATGTAGGTATGTAGGTATGTAGGTATGTAGGTATGTAGGTATGTAGGTATGTAGGTATGTAGGTATGTAGGTATGTAGGTATGTAGGTATGTAGGTATGTAGGTATGTAGGTATGTAGGTATGTAGGTATGTAGGTATGTAGGTATGTAGGTATGTAGGTATGTAGGTATGTAGGTATGTAGGTATGTAGGTATGTAGGTATGTAGGTATGTAGGTATGTAGGTATGTAGGTATGTAGGTATGTAGGTATGTAGGTATGTAGGTATGTAGGTATGTAGGTATGTAGGTATGTAGGTATGTAGGTATGTAGGTATGTAGGTATGTAGGTATGTAGGTATGTAGGTATGTAGGTATGTAGGTATGTAGGTATGTAGGTATGTAGGTATGTAGGTATGTAGGTATGTAGGTATGTAGGTATGTAGGTATGTAGGTATGTAGGTATGTAGGTATGTAGGTATGTAGGTATGTAGGTATGTAGGTATGTAGGTATGTAGGTATGTAGGTATGTAGGTATGTAGGTATGTAGGTATGTAGGTATGTAGGTATGTAGGTATGTAGGTATGTAGGTATGTAGGTATGTAGGTATGTAGGTATGTAGGTATGTAGGTATGTAGGTATGTAGGTATGTAGGTATGTAGGTATGTAGGTATGTAGGTATGTAGGTATGTAGGTATGTAGGTATGTAGGTATGTAGGTATGTAGGTATGTAGGTATCTAGGTATCTAGGTATCTAGGTATCTAGGTATCTAGGTATCTAGGTATCTAGGTATCTAGGTATCTAGGTATCTAGGTATGTAGGTAGGTAGGTAGGTAGGTAGGTAGGTAGGTAGGTAGGTAGGTAGGTAGGTAGGTAGGTAGGTAGGTAGGTAGGTAGGTAGGTAGGTAGGTAGGTAGGTAGGTAGGTAGGTAGGTAGGTAGGTAGGTAGGTAGGTAGGTAGGTAGGTAGGTAGGTAGGTAGGTAGGTAGGTAGGTAGGTAGGTAGGTAGGTAGGTAGGTAGGTAGGTAGGTAGGTAGGTAGGTAGGTAGGTAGGTAGGTAGGTAGGTAGGTAGGTAGGTAGGTAGGTAGGTAGGTAGGTAGGTAGGTAGGTAGGTAGGTAGGTAGGTAGGTAGGTAGGTAGGTAGGTAGGTAGGTAGGTAGGTAGGTAGGTAGGTAGG
>JAXIVJ010007289.1:0-61551 GCA_036785665.1 Chirona hameri | reverse complement strand
TGTGTGTGTGTGTGTGTGTGTGTGTGTGTGTGTGTGTGTGTGTGTGTGTGTGTGTGTGTGTGTGTGTGTGTGTGTGTGTGTGTGTGTGTGTGTGTGTGTGTGTGTGTGTGTGTGTGTGTGTGTGTGTGTGTGTGTGTGTGTGTGTGTGTGTGTGTGTGTGTGTGTGTGTGTGTGTGTGTGTGTGTGTGTGTGTGTGTGTGTGTGTGTGTGTGTGTGTGTGTGTGTGTGTGTGTGTGTGTGTGTGTGTGTCGGCGGCGGCGGCGGCGGCGGCGGCGGCGGCGGCGGCGGCGGCTGTAGTCTGTATGCAGTGATTTTACCCTGTGTTACCTGCCAATTTACCGTATATGACCAAGAACTGTACAAACCCCATTCGTGTGGATAGTTCGTACTTTAGTACAACTAATAATAGGGGAGAGGAGAGGAGAGGAGAGGAGAGGAGAGGAGAGGAGAGGAGAGGAGAGGAGAGGAGAGGAGAGGAGAGGAGAGGAGAGGAGAGGAGAGGAGAGGAGAGGAGAGGAGAGGAGAGGAGAGGAGAGGAGAGGAGAGGAGAGGAGAGGAGAGGAGAGGAAGAGAAGAGAAGAGAAGAGAAGAGAAGAGAAGAGAAGAGAAGAGAAGAGAAGAGAAGAGAAGAGAAGAGAAGAGAAGAGAAGAGAAGAGAAGAGAAGAGAAGAGAAGAGAAGAGAAGAGAAGAGATAAAGTTTCGCTTCCTTCCGGGGGAGGGGGAGGGAGGGAGGGGGAGTGGGGAGTGGAGCCTCAGCGAAAAGCTGTTGAGAGGGGAGGATAGAGGGTAGAGTTGAGGGCCCTTGCAAGGCCTGAAAGGGCTCTAAGCCCGCTTAAGGAAGCCCTTACCCTTGGAGAGACCCTACGCCGGTCTGAGAGGGGCCTGTCAGGCTTGAAAGGGCAAAGGACACACACTTTGCGGGACCATTACCAAGCCTGTGGGGGTGTTATGCTGGTCTGAGAGGGACCTAGGCAAGTTTAAGAGGGCCCTTTAGACTCTTGAGGGTCCTACACTGCTCTGGGAGGCCCCTTGCTGGAAGGGCGCCGGTCTGAGAGGGCCTTTGCCATGTCCTGAGAGGGCCCTGTGGTGGTTTGACAGGGCCCTAAGCTCGATTGAGAGGACCCTGCGCGCGATTAAGAGGGCCCTTGCTAAGCCTTGGAGGGGTCTGTACCGGCCTGAGAGGGCCCTATGCCCGCTTTAGAGGGCCCTTACCAGTCCCTGAGAGGGACCTGGGCAGGTCTGGGATGGCCTTTTCCAGTCCTGAGAAAGCCTACGCCAGATAAAGAGGGCCCTTACTATGTCTTGGAGGGGCCCTACGCTGGCCTGAGAGGGCCCTTGCCAGGCTTCAAAGGGCCCTATGTCCGCTTTAGAGGGCTCTTACCAGGCCCCAAAGGGCCCTACGCTGGTCTGAGAGGGTCATTACCAGGCATCAGAGGGCACTTAACTGGTCTTGAGGGCCCAAGGCACCGCCGAGAGGGCTCTTTGCAGCAATGGGAGGGCCCTGAGCCAGTCGGACAGGTCCCTTTTCAGGCATGAGAGTGTTCTAGTCTGGTTTGAGAAGGCTCTCAGTTGCTCTGAGAAGGCCCTTGCAAGTTCTGAAGCCCTCGGGTAGTTCGCGAACGGAGAAGGCTGGCGAGCGGCCCAAGGGGGTCCCTAGGGGACTATTGGGACACCATTCGCTACGCCCCTGACCAGGGCCTATTTTAAGGGAAAAGCACTGGGGGCAAAAAGGATTTTTGGGGGCATATTTTTGTGGCAAAAAGGTACCCCCTTTTTTTCCTCCGCGGATTTGGGCCTGTCACCTTATTTGCTATTCCAGCTTAAGAAATTCACTTTTCGAATTCACAAAAGAAAATTGCGGACATTTTTTCCGAAGAAACAAAAATATATTTATTTTTGGGGGTCAAAAACCCCAAAAATCACAAATTCGAGATAACGATTTGCACGAGAATGTAATTTCCTTTCCTTTGACGGTTTTTTATTTGCAATTTGCTTTGAAACTCTATTTTTTACGATTTTTCCAACATTTATCGTTTTTACCACCAAAAATGGCATGACATGACGTCATTAAAATGTTATTACCTCCCAAAATACTACATTATAATTGCATTGAAATTTAGTGAGAAGACGTAGAACTGATGTAGTATAAGAAGGTACTGCAAGTTTCACGTTGATATCTATCACAGTTTTAAAGGTATTGAGAAAATCCGGGATCGGGCAGATTCTGCCCCCCCCCCCCCCAGCAGGGCGCGTGTCACCGGGGCTGCTTGAATCGCATCAGGTGCGCTGTTTTGTCTATCATTGAAAGCAAGTGATACATACAAACTTCAAACTCAATCACTTGATAGAGGAAGAAAAAACTTCCGTTTTCATTAAGTTTTCTCCTAAGATCATTGTTTTTCACGTTCAGTGCAGGGAACGCGCAGGGGGAGGGGGGGCATACTTGTATTGCATCCCCCCCAGATTCCTTGGGGGGATTTGCCCGGATACCGACCCCCTTTAGGTTTTTTGGAAATATTGGAAAACGATGCCATTTCGCGCCGCCATTTTTGGTACAACTGCTTGCCTATCAATTGCCCAAATCCTGTTAATTTGTTTACCTCGGGTCTCCTCAGGTCACGTCAGTAAGTAAAGTCTAGTGATTCCACCTCCAAAAAATGTAAAGTCGTGCCGCAGCCACATTGCTTGACCGATCAGTTAGATACTCACAGGATTTAATCAGGTCATAAACACCTACAATTCTGCTATTTCGGATGATTTTTATATCGGTGACTTAAGGGGAAGTCTATGATTTTGTGACCTCCCAATTATAAGTCATTGGGGAAACATGAAAATGCATATAAATCCACAGGAAATGGCTAAATTTGGCCAATTTTCACCATCTTTTGAAAAATACAAAGATCCAGTGGCGGATCTACAGTTGGGCAAAATGGGCAATTGCCCCCCCCCCCCCAACCGCCTGAAATCGGCGCAAGATTGACACATTTCCTGATATAGAAGAAAATATAAGCAACTTTTACTGAGGAAAGTTAGCTTTAAATCAGCTATCAATGCATAAGCAAGCCAAATCCGATGCGTTTTCAGAATTGTGTGACTTTTTGGAATTCCACCCAACCACCGGTTCTGGATACGCCAATGCATCCATGTCGTATTTTTATCCTGTGACCTCCACGAGGTAAAATCCCTGAGGTCATTCGTCATCCCACCCTGAGGTCATTCGTCATTTTTCTTCCATTACTTTTTTTTTACTGAACCAATAAGGCGCCGTAGTTGGTTATGAAAGAGCGAACGCGAAGGAAAT
Organism: Chirona hameri; assembly: GCA_036785665.1. Classification (NCBI taxonomy): domain Eukaryota; kingdom Metazoa; phylum Arthropoda; class Thecostraca; order Balanomorpha; family Balanidae; genus Chirona; species Chirona hameri. Next base: position 58,249 of record JAXIVJ010007289.1, on the reverse strand, counting down.
GTATGGTGAATTTCAACTCGATCAGGGAAGTAGTTTCTGAGATAAAATACGTGGTGCACACGTGCGCACGTGCAGAAACACCCCACCCCTGACTTGTGGGAAAGTGGCGGCTGAGAGATCCCTAACCACACACCAAATTTGAACACAATCGACTCAGCAGTTGCCCCCACCCACTCCAAATTGTGTGGCGACGTTCCTGATCCAACAAACCCCGATCTCCCCCACTCTTCTGCCGCTAATGATCAATGTTCAAAGCAGTTCGTCACGGGCTGGGCTGGCCCTATGGGCCATGGGCCGGGGCCGGGCCCGGGCTGGGCCTGGGCTGGGCTCAACTTTAAGGAAATCACCGGGCTCTGGACGGGACTGGGCTGAGAATGTTGAAGCTCAGGTCAGTTCTGAAAAACAAATATTTCAACCAGCAGTTCACTTCCACAGCAACACACTGTTGCTGTGGTTGTGGCTTTTTGTTTGTTTTTGGTTAGCATAGTTGGTTTATTGTTTCACATTTATAGTATACAAGAAAATATGCTAGGATAGTGATTGTAAATTTTATGAAAATATTTATATGCTTAATCTGAACCGGCCGGACCGAGCCTGGGCCTCAATATTATACATTTGACCGGGCCTGGTCCGGGCCTGGGCTTGGTGTTCATGGGCCTGGGCCGGGCCGGGCTGGGGGTTGGTGGGCCCGTGACGAACACTGGTTCAAAGGAATCGAAATTCAAGATATTCCGGAAATAATTTAAAGATACTTATTTTGGCTGAAAAATACTAAAACTTAGGAATATCATGCCATTTGCATTGGAATTGTATACATTTATCACCAGGTAAGCATATTTGATTTTAATTGAATACCTATCAAGCTAAAAATGACATGGAAATACTGAAATCAGGGTGGGAAACATTCCTTGACTGGGGGGGGGGCTCACTGGGAGGTGGTTGGGGGGGGGGGGACATTGCCCCCCTCCAGTTAACATGTTAAAATAGACCCTGCCCCTGACGGCAAGTGAGTCACACTCTGCCTGAGAGGACCTAAGGCTGAACAAATGTACTTTCCTGTATAAAGCGGCCATCGCTATGGGAAGATATTTAACCTCAGCTGGCCTGAGGTTAAGAATCTTCAAGGGGTATCTTCAGGAGTATCTTCAGTACCCCGTCCCTTCCGTCCCTATTGAAGGTAGTACAACTGTGGGAGCCTTCAACCCATGGGCGGCGCCACCGGGGGTGGGGGGGGGGGGGGGGGGAGGGGGCAGTCGCTCTCCCTGTCATCGGCAGGGGCAAACATCTTTTTGCTCGCATCCTGAAATTTAGGGAGGCCCAACAAAGCAAAGGGAGGCCCCAAACAATAAAAAAGGAGGTCACGGTGAATGTTCCCAAATATTGATAAAGGGCGTGGCCAAGAGGAATGGGCCCAAGGGACCATGCCCCCCTCCTGGACGGCAACCAAGGTCGGCCTGAGGGGCCCTCTGCTGGCCCCTGTGGGCCTGATGGAACCCTCTGTCGGTCTGATAGGTATTATATCGGTCTGAGGGGCCCTCTGTTGGCCTCAGGGGATCTCTATCAGCCTAAGGGGTCCTCTGTCGGTTTGAGGGGGCCCCGGTCGGCCCGAGGAACCCCAGTTGGCCTGAAGGCCCTCTATCGACTTGAAGGCCGATAGAGGGCCTCTGTTGGCTTGAGGGGTCCCTCTTGTCATCCTGAGTGGCCCTTTGTCGGCCTGAGGGCCCTCTATCGGTCTAAGAGAGCCCTCGGCCAGATTTAGGGGGCCTTTGGGGCCAGCTTGAGGGAGCCTTCGAAGCCAGCTTGAGGGGTCCTTGTTCGGTCTGAGGGGCCCTCTTTCGGCCTGAGGGGCCCTCTGACGGCCTGAGGGAGCCATCGGCCAGCTTGAGAGGATCATCAGCCAGCTTGAGGGGCCCTCGGCCAGCTTGAAGGGCCCTCGGCCAGCTTGAGGGGCCCTCTGTCGGCCTGATGGGCCCTCTGACGGCCTGGGGGGCCCTCAGCCAGCTTAAAGGGGGTCCTCGGCCAGCTTGAGGAGGCCCTCAGCCTGCTTGAGGGGGCCCTCGACCAGCTTGAGGGGGCCCTCGGCCAGCTTGAGGGGGCCCTCGGCCAGCTTGAGGGGGCCCTCGGCCATCTTGATGGACCATTTTTCGGCCTGGGCCCTTTTTCGGCCTGAGGGGACCCTCTGTCGGCCTGAGAGGGCCCTGGGCCGGTCTGGAGGGCCCTTTCCAGGCCTGAGAGTGCCGTAGTCTGATCTGGGGAAGCCCTCGGTTGGTCTGAAATGGCCCTTGCAAGGTCTGAGGGGCCCTCGGGCCGTTCGCGAACAGTAGTTTGGCCCAAGGGGCCCCAACGGCCCAAGGGGTCCCTAGGGACCATAGGGACCTCCTTGGCTACTCCCCTAGTCCCACCCATCCGATTAACTCGGCACATCGTTCTAATAAATGTCAGCGTGGTTGGAAATGGCCATGTTGCACATTGCTGACTGACATCGACGAATTAGTGGCAAAACAAAAACGACGTCGGGTTGTAGTCCATACTCAGTCGTAGTTTTGTCCTTCACCTTTCATGTGAATATGTTTGAGGCGCGCTGGCATTTTCATTTGTATGCAAAAATGTCATAGATATGCACATACTTGCAGCGTTTAGTTTCACAGGAACGCTGCAGGCTCGATGCCAATGACTGTATACTTGGCGGGAAAGGTCAGCCCTCCCCCGGCACCCCCAGCGGCAACGGACCCAGAGGCTGGCTCACTGACGTGCTGGTCGAGTACGAACAGTTCTTGGCACTGGACTCAGCAATCAGCATTTTAGCGAAATTTATCGCCGAGTTTATGAACATGTCTATAACATTCCTCTATGGAAATACAGCTGGGGAAAAATACGAGGCCGCTTTAAGCGCACTCGTATAAAAAGTGAACAACGCGGCCACATAGCTTTCGTTCCGAGGAGCGCGGTTTAGAGTCAGACATATGCTGGGAATGGAAAGGCTGGCGAACAGGCTGTCGAACAGGCTGGCGAACAGGCTGACCAGACGTGTGAGGCGGTAAGGACGAGTTTACCTCTCAAGTCGAAATTGTGCGCCGCTTTAGTGACTCCGACATGAAGCTTGTAAATCAAATAGGTCCTTCTCTATTTACAAATCACGCCGAAGATTCTTCTTTATTTTGTCTTGTCGCACAAGAGCAAAAATTCTCCACAAGCTGACAATCGTTGCAGCAGAAATCTGTCACACACAAAAAAAAACATGACTGCAACAATTCATATGAATCATGAAAATGTCTGTCTCATGCTGATTTTAGTGACGACATATACGACATATTTTAGGTAATTTTACATAAGAATCAACAAAAGCCTTCCTTCGGCATTAGCCAGTGTGGTCAACAAAGGCTAAAAGGCTACACTACGACTAGCATCACCCGAATCGTGATGATTAACATCTTTACGGTAGAACAATTGCCCAGTGTTTAGGTATATATGGAAAGAAAAGAATCAACCAGACTCGATTTAAGAATGGCTTTCCTTTCCAAATACCACATTAATTCCTTATGTTTTGTTTTCTTCAAAGTCGCTGATAATGAACATGGATTCAGAAACTGAGCCCGGATCCCAAAAGGATCTTGCTGCAAAATCCAACAGCGGATGTATGTTCCGCCGGATCTCACGACGAAATGCAACAGTGATTCGGGGGTGTCAGGGACCTTTCGATGAATCTGAACCACAATTATTGGATACGACAGTATCCGGTGATGATGCGGCAAAGTGGATCGATGATATCACGGAATATTGGATTCGGCAAGATCGCAGCGATATACTTTCACAGTAGTTATATTTCATGATATTAAGATTCGGTCGGGTCCATTCAATAACAGCTAATTCAATACTATATATATGTATATGGTATGGATTCAAGAATTTTGGAGCCCATCATGGATCTGGTGAGTTTCACGTGAAAATTTGGAAGGAAAGCATATTTGGAATAAAGCAGATCCAACTTTTCAGTGGGTTCAGGATCGAGATTCTAAGGATCGAATTCCGAGATCCGTTGATGGGATCCACGCACATGTCTGGTTCAAGCCCGAGCCAACCAACAGATAGGCACGTGTGCCAGCTAACTCGTTGATAGTCCACTGCGCGATAACCTGACACCTGTGATTGGGTGCGCTGACACGGTAACACCCCTCCTCCCCTCCCTCCCCGTCCTACCATCTGACCCCTGGCGGCGCCGGCGGGCGCGAGCGGGACACGTGGCCGGCCAGTGGCGGCCGTCTGGTGAGCCCGTCTGGTGAGCCCGGCTGGTGACCCATTTGGACACGGGGCGGCGGCCGGGCGGCCGGGCGGCACACCACACGGACGCCGGATGTGGCCGACCGGCCGACCGGCCGGGGCACCGGCCGATGACGCAACATTGCTGAGACCGTGCCCACCGCACGGGTGGAAATGAACTGAGCACTGAGCAGGGTGTAGGTACGGAGCAGCGAGCGGCACAAAGCCGGCATGAACACTGCGTAGCGGCTCTGAGAACGTGGGAACTTCGCAGTTGCATCAGCGCTCGTCAAAGTTGCATTATATGGCGTTCCTCTGTGTGGAGTGGAAGGGTGAATCAAACCGTCCACTTGGAGATTGAACTGTCTTGCTTGCATGAATTTGACCTGCAACACTTCTAACGTTTGAATAACGCATAGATAACAACAATATCTGCATTATTCAGAAGTCCATTTGTCAATTGAATTGACTTAACATTCTCTTTCTCTAAAAAATAAGTATAAATATATTGTTATCTAAGGTACCGTATTCACTTCGTCTTTCTTGTCTGCTATAAGATCACGTTATCTAGGGTACCGTATTCACCTCGTCTTTCTTGTCTGCTATAAGATCACGTTATCTAGGGTACCGTACTCACTTCGTCTTTTTTGTCTGCTATAAGATCACGTTATCTAAGGTACCGTACTCACTTCGTCTTTCTTGTCTGCTATAAGATCACGTTATCTAGGGTACCGTATTCACCTCGTCTTTCTTGTCTGCTATAAGATCACGTTATCCAGGGTACCGTATTCACTTCGTCTTTCGTGTCTGCTATAAGATCACGTTATCCAGGGTACCGTATTCACCTCGTCTTTTTTGTCTGCTATAAGATCACGTTATCTAGGGTACCGTACTCACTTCGTCTTTCGTGTCTGCTATAAGATCACGTTATCCAGGGTACCGTATTCACCTCGTCTTTCGTGTCTGCTATAAGATCACGTTATCTAGGGTACCGTACTCACCTCGTCTTTTTTGTCTGCTATAAGATCACGTTATCTAGGGTACCGTACTCACTTCGTCTTTCGTGTCTGCTATAAGATCACGTTATCTAGGGTACCGTATTCACCTCGTCTTTTTTGTCTGCTATAAGATCACGTTATCTAGGGTACCGTACTCACTTCGTCTTTCGTGTCTGCTATAAGATCACGTTATCCAGGGTACCGTATTCACCTCGTCTTTCGTGTCTGCTATAAGATCACGTTATCTAGGGTACCGTACTCACCTCGTCTTTTTTGTCTGCTATAAGATCACGTTATCTAGGGTACCGTACTCACTTCGTCTTTCGTGTCTGCTATAAGATCACGTTATCTAGGGTACCGTATTCACCTCGTCTTTTTTGTCTGCTATAAGATCACGTTATCTAGGGTACCGTATTCACCTCGTCTTTTTTGTCTGCTATAAGATCACGTTATCTAGGGTACCGTACTCACTTCGTCTTTCGTGTCTGCTATAAGATCACGTTATCCAGGGTACCGTATTCACTTCGTCTTTCGTGTCTGCTATAAGATCACGTTATCTAGGGTACCGTACTCACCTCGTCTTTTTTGTCTGCTATAAGATCACGTTATCCAGGGTACCGTATTCACCTCGTCTTTCGTGTCTGCTATAAGATCACGTTATCTAGGGTACCGTACTCACTTCGTCTTTCGTGTCTGCTATAAGATCACGTTATCTAGGGTACCGTATTCACCTCGTCTTTCGTGTATGCTATAAGATCACGTTATCTAGGGTACCGTATTCACCTCGTCTTTCGTGTCTGCTATAAGATCACGTTATCTAAGGTACCGTTGCCCCGTTTGCCCCCCCCCCCCTTGTGTACGCCTATGCGTTACGAGCACGTTATACACGTTTTACTTTAAAAAAACACGGGCATCAAAACCTTATATAACCAATTACTTTCGTTGGATTCTGTCAGTAATTAAGCTTAAATGCAATAGCCTGATGTCATAATCAGACATATGTCCAATGTCAAAAGCTCAAGATTTAAATTGTAGAATGTCGGCAAACAGACTACAGAAAATTATGAATTTTGCAGCCAAGGTTATTTACGCCAGACGTAAATTCGACAGTGTCGGACCTGCGGAGTGACTTGGGCTGGATCATGGATAGCGTGTGAACAGCTGTGTTGTGCAATTCGTACCACGGAAAATAATCCGATATTGACCATATTTTCAAGGTGGTCGAAACAGGTATATATATATATATATATATATATATATATATATATATATATATATATATATATATATATATATATATATATATATATATATATATATATATATATATATATATATATATATATATATATATATATATATATATATATATATATATATATATATATATATATATATATATATATATATATATATATATATATATATATATATATATATATATATATATATATATATATATATATATATATATATATATATATATATATATATATATATATATATATATATATATATATATATATATACATATATATGTCTGCGTCTGCGTCTGCGTTTGTGTCTGTCTGTGTATGTGTATGTGTATGTGTATGTATATGTATATATACCTGAGGCAAATGTCAGTATGCAACATGCCTGCCGTATAACTAACTGTAAGGCTGTCAGACGATAGGACGAGAATGACGATGAAAGGACGTTGAATGGCCGGATAGTCAGTGCGCTCTGAAGCCTACATCGTCACCATCGACAATCGAGGATGGCGATGCTGATGGGCGACGGCATGAAATGGCGATAAATTGTCGGACTATTGTGTAACGAGTAACGACAGCACGATTGTCATGGGTCGGTAGAATGACAAAATTGCATTACAAATGCGCCTTGTCGTGAACACTAATGACGTAATAAGGCTGTATGGTGGGAAGTTGTGGGGTGGCACTGCCATTTTCTGAGAGGGGGTGATCGTACGACAGCTGATTTCTGCCAGACGATAGCGCTGATAAAACTGACGTGTGATAACGACTCTGCTGCACCGCATTGTTCGTCATGCCACTGATAATGACGTCACTGCCATTATCAGTCCGTGGACGGCACCACACTCACATCACACTCACATCATAAACAGATAGAGGAATGGTCTGGTGCTAGTAATGACCACGGTGGCATGGTGATGGGAGTTATGTGTAGTTTATTTCCCAGACTCACAGCTGATGTGATGGCTGGTTATTGGAAATTAACGCTCAAGGACGTCAGACGTCATGAAATGAACGTCAGACGACACAGTTCTATCTCGCCAACCTCTGTATAATTCTACCAGAGAGCACCGTCCCGGGAATCCCACCACCATCCCAGATAAAATTCATCGTCATCCCTTGGTAGTATGTATCTTAGGAGCATCAAGCTCTCCGCGGTATCTTACAGTCATACACCAGTACATCAGCCATGTGTTCAGAAATCATCAATCTTTATGGTAAATCTGATTTATTTATCGATAAAATGTGGCAGTCGCATCTGTGATTCCGTTGGTTTCTTATGCAAAATAGTGTAAAGATCTCAGACCCCAGTTAATTCCTTGCAGATTGCTGAAGGGATCCGTTATTCATATGCTAATAATCAGATGCTGGGATCGGGCGGGGGGGGGGCAAACATATGATTTTGCCACTCCCCCCCCCCATAAATTTGTAAGAGGCCCTCCAAGAAGTTGGTTCGATGGTTTTTTAACCGACAAAATCACCAAGGGCCCCGAGGTGCTCCCAGCAAGCATGAGGGACCCTCCAAGGCCGACAGAAGGCCCTCAGTCGGCCTGATGGAGTTCCTCGGTAGGCCTGAGGGGGCCCTCGGTAGGCCTGAGGGGCCCTCGGAAGGCCTGAGACTTCAACATGGACCTGTCCGACGTTTTCTTGCGACCATTTAGAGTCCCTGCAAAATATAGTGGCCTAAATCCGAGGAGATACCATTTCGCGCCATTTCTTTTTTAGGGGAGGGGCTTTGGCCGAGGGGACTCCCTGGGTTTCTTTGCCCCCCATCCGAAAATACCTTCCGCCGCCACTGACTGGGATCCATATTTGGTATCCACGCACAGGTCTAACAAAAACCCTTTCCGGGACAAACTGTTGGTATTAATTTTGCCTACCCCATGTATTATATCACAACCCATGTCACTGTCGCTCCAAAAGGTCCCCCGTTTACAACAATACTATCTGATAGTCGTTTTTCGTCCGTATATAAAATTACCAACAAGTTGTCAGACGATGTTCCATTACTCAGCCCTCTCCTTACCTTCCCAAAGTGCATCCCTTTCCCCAGGGGCGCAGCCAGGATTTTGCGACGGGGGCTAACCGAAGTGGGCCCCTTAGCATTGGCTGATGCCCCCTCCCCAATTTTTTTAAAATTATTATTATTTGTTATATTGTAATTCACAAAATTTGTAATTTTCATCCATCCCTAATATGGTCCCATGTTAAAGTACATGTGTACTTGGATTTGTCCCTAATAATTGTATTTGGTCTGTGGGCAGTGGCGGCGACGCTATTGCCGCTTTGCCCCCCCCCCCCCACCCCCTACTGGATCCGCTAGTGATGCCATGGGGTATATCTAGCAAGGGAATGGCCAGAGGGGGTGACAACATCAGGGGCGGCGGAAGCTCTTCATAGAGTTAGGGGGAGGAGGGGCAAAGTTGATTTTTGGAAGTATATTCTTTTCATGCAACGCCAAAGGGTTGAATGTTCAATTCGGCTGGAGTTGGGGGTAACTTGTCCCTCCTGCTCCCTCTCCCGCCTCCGCCACCACTGGATATCACCAATTACCAAAACCCCTCACACAAATCTGAAAAACAATGGGATCACGAATCATGATGACAAAAGCGGATCCAGGATTCATTCGACCAAGGCTTTTGTTCTGCCCCAGCTCATTTGTATGGTATTTATTTATATTGTTGTCAATGCCCCGTCCCCCGTACACTGCTGACGCCTGACGCCGCATGGTTAATGCAACCCACTACGCCCTGGGCCCGGGGGAGAAGGCATTTTCCCTCCAATTTTAGCCAAATGGGCCTATGTTTATCCGAGCTACAAGGCCCACCACCTATATTTATGGGTTTTATCAGGCAAAACCGTAAAAATTTCGCGCCGCTTCGCGGCGCTAACGTTCATACCTACCTAATGCAAAGAAAATCCACATAAAATACGCTGCAAAGGCTTAATACACGTATCAAAATGGGGGTACATTTTTTGTCATTTCAGCCGCCCCCACACTCAAAAGCCGACCCCCACCTGTTGTCAGCTAAGATAGGTTTTATCTCCTGTACGTAACAATACAAATTAGTAATGCGCTCAGTGCAATGCCTACTGAGGGTCCTGGTCCAATCCAGCTCATCAAAAGTAGACGAAGAATTTTTTTTTAAAAAGGGGGCCTCACAAAATAAAGTGGCCGAAATCCGTAAAGTTTTTCATATCCAGGAGTATTTTTTGGGGTGTGGGGCCTTTCCAAGGGGCTTGCCCCCCCCCCCCTTCTGAAGGTCTGGCTGCGCCCCTGACTGGATACAGTAAAAGTTAACGGTACAGTGTATGCCGACATTGCAGACCACCAAGCGGTATTCTGCACTAGTAATCTTGTCTCCACTTGTGGAATACGTCCCAACCCAATCAATCATCACCCTAGATTTGACTATGGGTGTATTGAAGAACTTACAGCTAATATATCTGAGAAACTTAGGGGATACTTGAATATCGATGATCCCGAACTAGCCACTGAACGTCTTGTGAGTACCATTAACGACGAGACGGTCAGGCTATCTAATACCAGACCATCCAGAAAATATACGTCTATTCAACCGCGGATAACAATGGGGTATCCTTCGATCTTTAAGAAAAAATAGTAAACTTCTGAAACAATTTAATATCAATCGTACCCCTGAAAATCAACTAATATTCAGAAGGTATCGTAACACGCTGAGGTTGATTATACGGCATGCTAAAATAAATTATTTCCAAAACCAATTCCGGAAACATGCTAGTAACCCAAAGCTTTGGTGGGCCAATTTACTTGAAGCTATCAGAACTAAGAATACTGAGGGGCTTCCGAACCAATTTGAAGTTGATGGTGACCTCACAGATGACCTCCATCGCATTGCAGACTCCTTCAACACCTACTACAGCAGAGTAGACCCAAACCTCAACTCAGCCCTAGGACCAGCCAGTGCAAATCCTATGAGCCTTATGGAAGGTGGTGTCGGGGTGCCTGAAGCAATGTCGTTTAACCCTACCACGAGTTTGCATGTCACTAAAACTGTTAATAGCTTGAATGAAGTAGGTGCTGGTCTTGATGGTATCAGCACCAAGCTAATCAAATGTCTACTGCCAGCTATTATAACAGAACTTACACATCTGATTAATTTATGCATTACAGAATCGACCTTTCCAAAACAATTTAAACTTGCCCTCATAATTCCTATATACAAAGCTGGTATACGTACGCAGTTTTCCAATTATAGACCTATATCAATTCTACCGGTTCTGTCAAAAGTTCTCGAATCAATAATGTATGACCAACTATTGACGTTTATCACTGAACATAACGTCCTGTATGACAACCAATTTGGATTTAGGTCAAATCATTCAACCTATATGCCATTATAACTAATTCATGACTTCATAACAGCCAATATGACAGATAAAATCAAAACAGCGGGAATTTATCTTGATCTATCCCGTGCGTTCGACACAGTGAAAAATGATATTATATTGATGAAACTCTCCAAATACGGCATTGTTAGAGACTCTTAATCTGTTAAGATCCTACCTCATGTCACGAACGCAAAAACTTAAATATAATGGCATAATCTCAGATGCAGTTGACTCAACCTGCGGGGTCCCACAAGGCTCCCTTTTGGGACCCCTTCTGTTTGATTGTACATAAATGATTTACACACAGCTTGTGGTGAGGCAAAAATACAACTTTTTGCTGATGATACAGCCCTGCTATACTCTGCTCCTACATATGCTGACCTACAAAGTGTCATATCACGTTCATTTCCCAAGATATCTGTCTGGCTACATGCCAACAGATTGTATTTGTCAATACCCACAACTTTTTATCAACTTTACTCAACACAGGAGACTGAAGTAAATATGAATATTCCAGTAGGAGGCGCTCACTTAAAGCGAGCTAAGACGGTCAAGTATCTCGGTGTATTAGTCGATGACAACCTGAAATTTAAAACACACAAACTAAGTGTCAGGCATATGCAGCAGAAACCTTGGTGTTTTATATAGAGCCAGTTTTTTACTAAACAGGGTGCTAATCCTCCTCCTTTACAATGCATTTATCTTACCCTATCTAACGTACTGTTCAGTCATCTGGGGCTCCAACTACCACTCATCTCTTAAACATATCACCACAGTTAAAAAACGTGCTATACGTCTAATAATGGGGGTTGGTCCCAGAACTTCAACTTCTCGTTTTTTCGTGAGCTCCGAATGCTGAAATTCGTTGACTTGGTTAAATACCGTATGCTATTAGTTTTACATGACTTAATCACTGGTCGAGTCCCAAGCCCGATTGCAGACAAACTAACCATAGCTCATGTGAATAGACCAACACGACACATACGCCACTTCCAAGAGCATACCACGACTAACGCTGGAAGCGTCACACCAAACAATCGACTCACAAATTATCGACAATATTCACTTTATTGTGCTGGCCCGTTCATGTGGAATGATGTCATAGCCACGTTGGTTCCGAATCTGAATGACATCCCCAGATCAAAAGCTTTGTTTAAAAAATGTGTCAAGATGATTTTCCTTGATTCATATTAAGGTACTGTCTGTCTAGCTAGGTATGTACATTCGTTAATTTAGCAGCTGTTATTGATGTCATTATGACATTTTATCATTGTGTTTTCAACAGTATATCTAACATCTTGCCTCATTATATAATACAAGCTAATGTTTGTTACTGTATTCACTTTAGTTGTTTGTAATATTTCGTAAGTGTGTAATATTTATTTTTTATGTAACTACTGGGTCAATGAGCCAGCAGTTACATTGTGTTTAACTTGCAACAATTGATTCGGTGCTGCGAGGTGTGGCCACAGGAAACATAGTGACCTTTGCCACCCACGTAGTCACTTAAGCCCAGTAAAATATTACGTAATATAGCGCTACTCCGGCTAGGTACATTACAGATAAAAGTACTTTTAAATAATTTGGCCATTCAAATCATTGTCTACCTGAACCCCGTATTTCGTCTATTTTATACTATGTATAATATGTGTATAGTATGTATAATCGGTAATTGTATAATATGTAATTGTATAATATGTAATTGTATAATATTTAATTGTATAATATGTAATTGTATGCATATGTATAATACCTATATATAATAAGTATGTATAATATTGTCTATATTGCGGGGTATGATACTGTATAATATGAGGTATAATACTCTATATTATATCTCACATTTTGTGTATATTAGCATATATGTTTCGACTTTGAATACCATCATTGCTCATGTATGTTTTACTGAGTCTTGTCATTTAATGTTCCTGATGTTGATTGATGGTCCGTTATATTGAATACACAACCGGTGGAATCCGGCAAACAACAACAACAACCCTTCAAAACCTGAGACCGGTCATTCTGAGCCTAAGATGAGCCCATTCAGAGCCTAAAATGGGCTCTTTCCAGACTTCAGATGGGCCCTTTCTGAGCCTAAGATGGACCCTTTCCAAACCTGAGATGGGCCTTTTCTGAGTTCACGATGGGCCCCTTCAAAATCTGAGATGGGCCCATTCTGAGCCTAAGATGGGCCAATTCAGAGCCTAAGATGGACCCTTTTCCAAACATGAGATGGACCCTTTCTGAGCCCAAGATGGGCCCTCTCCGGACTTAGGATGGGCCTTTCCTGGGCCTGAGAGCTGAGATGGGCCTTTTGTGGACCTAAGATGCTCGCTTTCTGATGCTAAATTGGGTTTTATCAGGCCCGAAATGGCCCTTTCTGAGTCCACGATGGGCCCCTTTCAGACCCGAGATGGTCCCGTCTGAGCCGCGACGGGGGGGGGGCTTTAGCCCCCATAGCCCCCCCCCCCCTGGCTGCGCCCCTGCCTTTCCCACCCACACGTGCACCATTACCAAAAATTTGAATCCCAATATTCCCACTCTGTGAAGCTCTAATGCATTCTGAATGAGTCTGTTACCGTACACATACCTGTGGCACCCTATATAATCCCACCTGAACAGCCAGCCGGTGACAGTTCGCAGCGCAGTGTCGGCACGTGTTAAACATTAAAATACGCGACCGTGCGAGCGGCGCCGAGTGCCAGTGATACCCCGATATCACCCGCGGCGCTGCAGCGCGCTGCTCGGAGGGGGAGGACGTCGAAAGCGGCCGCCCCAGCCGGTCCCGACCTCTCTTTGTCACCGGCAGCGTATCGTGCAAGTTCCTTTTCACGGACGGGTCCTTTGGCTTTTTGTGTCGTTTTTTGTCGGCTTGTCATCAGTCTGGGAACCACGGCTCAGCAGGTCGGCGGCTGCGGCGGCCTGAGAGATTACCGCTTCATTGCCGCTGCCGATATGCCCGCCGGCGGCCTGAGGGGGCCACGGGGCTCTACTGGCACACGGCCACACGTCACCAGTGTGCCGCTGGCCCAGACCAGGCTCAGGGTCGTGACCCGTACCCACTGGTCGGGCAATACCGAGCAACGGCGACCGTCACGTGACACATGGTTAACTGATGTCTGACGGTCACGTGATTCGTGGTCTGGTAATATCAAGCGGCGTTCCGCTGGCGTCTGACGGCTCCGGCGCGGTCAGGTGACGGCTCCGGCACAGTCAGGTGACGGGTACGCCAGTATCGCCAATCTGAGGTCGTGTTCCGCCACCGTCTGACGTCGCCACGGCTCTGGTGTCACGTGACCCCGACGCTCAGGGCCGCGGCGGCCGCAGCTAACGGCGCGTCTGGCCGGTCCGCTCCCGCCGAGTGTGACGTGGAATCGTCAACAGAGACGCACGTCGCACTCGGTGGACGTTACGTCTCGATGGGACGAGCCGTGGGACGGCGGCGGGCCGGCCGGAATGTCAAGACGAGAAGGGCGCTGCCGCTGCGCGGGGTCGCCGCTCCCCGCCGGCCGCAGGTGAGAGGAGCCGGCGACTTGTTTGCGATCGTGGCCGGGCGGCGGCATTCGAGCCGACCCCCGGCACCGGTGGCGGGCGGCGGGCGGCGGCCGGCGCCGCGTCAGCCCGGCCTGCCCGGCTGCTCCCGGTACGGTCGCTGACATCGCCGCCAGACAGATAAGCGACAAACACGCTCCCCGCGGCCACCGCGTGGCCGCCGGAGATATTTTCCTTTTGGTTTCGATCGGCAACAGCTCGTCAGATGTGTTGAGCATGAAATTCTTCGAAGGTCGCAAATTGGCCGATCGCACTGGTGCCGTGCCAGAGAGTGTACCAGTAACATTTGGCGTCGGCAGCACGGTGCCTCCCCCGGCGGGCGTGACATGGACTCGCCTGATTGTGGAGAATTGCCCGGCCGGCTGGTGTCGGCGGCGGGCTGGCCGGCGTGGCAGATCTCCCGTCCTGCCGTGCCTGTTCCGTCCGTCCCCCTGCATACCCCGCTCCGTGTGTCTGTCCCGTTAGCACGGCTCGAGCACGCTGAGTCGAGCAGCCCGGTTTTCCGCTAATGAGCGACGGCGAGACGAGTCGCGCGGCCGAACCGAACGTCTCGCGACTCGGCGAGAGAGCGACGAACGACGAGCGCCGGTTTCCGGCCGCGCGGCGCCTCGCGCAGGAAGCTGATTAGAAAGTACGTCGCGACGGGACCGTCCCTGGCCCTGCTCGGTCGGCCGCCCGCCGCTCGGCCGTCCAAATAATTCAGCGAGCCGGTCGTTGTGGCTGCCAGCGGCGGCCCGCCCGCCGCCGGGCCTGCACGGCCGGCAGCTCAGGGTCAGACGGCGCTCC
This sequence comes from Chirona hameri, assembly GCA_036785665.1. Taxonomy (NCBI): domain Eukaryota; kingdom Metazoa; phylum Arthropoda; class Thecostraca; order Balanomorpha; family Balanidae; genus Chirona; species Chirona hameri. The sequence goes on along the minus strand of JAXIVJ010007289.1, from coordinate 43,032 downwards.
CAGGTCGTCCCGCCGCGACCCCCGGGCGTCGGTCATTCTCTAATCTGCTGAGCTCGCTCTGCTTCTCTGCTATGACGCACATACAAATATTTAATTTTCCCATGCAACCAAGTTTCAGCTCTCATGCCTTGCTCTCTGCAAATAAAACGTATTACTACAGATGCATGCATCTGGTTGAACTTGTTTCAGAGGCAAAATCTTGTATTTCCTCGTAGAAAAGCGTAGACGCAAGAGAACACATCTGTCAGGCCGGTCATAGCTCGAGCTCAGGGCGTCGTATCGCAATGAAACCATGGTTGCACGTGTGTATTGATCCCGAAAACGGATCTCATATCTAAGAAGAGGTCTACACAGTAAAACGGTATATTTAGGATCTCACCTGATACAACGATAGAATACAGCAATGGATTGGGATCCAACCGGATTTCTAGCTGATATTGAGCTGATAGCTGATATTGAGCTGATATTGAGCTGATATTGAGCTGATATTGAGCTGATAGCTGATATTGAGCTGATAGCTGATATTGAGCTGATATTGAGTTGTTATTGAGCTGATATTGAGCTGATATTGAGCTGATAGCTGATATTGAGCTGATAGCTGATATTGAGCTGATATTGAGCTGATATTGAGCTGATAGCTGATATTGAGCTGATAGCTGATATTGAGCTGATATTGAGCTGATATTGAGCTGATAGCTGATATTGAGCTGATAGCTGATATTGAGCTGATATTGAGCTGATAGCTGATATTGAGCTGATAGCTGATATTGAGCTGATATTGAGCTGATATTGAGCTGATATTGAGCTGATAGCTGATATTGAGCTGATATTGAGCTGATAGCTGATATTGAGCTGATATTGAGCTGATATTGAGCTGATATTGAGCTGATAGCTGATATTGAGCTGATATTGAGCTGATATTGAGCTGGATAGCTGATATTGAGCTGATATTAAGCTGATAGCTGATATTGAGCTGATATTGAGCTGATATTGAGCTGATAGCTGATATTGTGCTGATATTGAGCTGATATTGAGTCATAAATATCTGATCAGACAGGATCCCGTGACCAAACTGAACAGTGCATATAGTCTGCTGCGACAAATTTTAAGATCCGGGATAGATTCCCACCAGGCACATGGACAATATAGGTATGTATAGTAAGTAGGATGTGTAAAATATCTGAAATCACAGCTTCAGAAATATGGGTCTTTAAATTGGATTCGGCGAATCTCGCAACATAATTTGGGACACGGACATAGGATGCCTTGACGGAAGAATTGTTGCGGCCTGGATCGCAATAGTTCATCGACAATCGGACCCAGGATCTCAATGGAACCGAGATTCGGATTTTAGTGAGGGATACCGAGATTCATTTGTATCCGAATACATGATGACTGGGGTTGAACCCAGCTCCCGAGTTAAGAGCGATGACCGCTGTTCGAAAGCGCTTGCAGATGAGGACACCGTCGCCCGGTCCAATGCACCCTGTCAAGGAACTCCTGCCAAGTAATGCTTACTGGACAGATGCAATATGCGACCCAATTTCCCATGTTGGATCCGAGTGTCCAGTTAATTTATAATTGTCCTTTTGACATACGTCGACTCGGCAAGCATGCCTGCTGCGGAACGGTATCTTAAGTTCAATTATTTGCAATCGCAAAATATGTTTCCTGTCCCTTTTGAGTATTTGACAAATTATTTAAATGACTTTGTAATAGCTTTAGCCATTTTGAGTCTCTATACACTTGTTTGTATCTAAAACTCTCATTGATCCTCTTATAGCATCCTCTTATATTATGATCCTCTTATATTATATCTTATAGTTTTGGATATCTCCAGGGCCTATTTTAAGGGAAAACCACGGGGGGGGGGGCAAAAAGGATTTTTGGGGGCATATTTGTGTGGCAAAAGGTACCCCCATTTGTTTTCCTCCGCGGATTTGGGCCGGTCACCTTATTTGCTATTCGAGCTTAAGAAATTCACTTTTAGAATTCAAAAAAAAAATAACAAAACATTTCTATCAAAACATTCCTATCATTTGAGGGATTATGCCTTAAAATGGTTTGTCTCGTATCTATCCGATATGCGTCAGAGGGTCATCGTCAATGGCAAAACCTCCGACTGGAAACCAGTAACGTCTGGTGTTCCAGAAGGTTCTCTTTTGGCTCCACTTCTCTTTTCATTATTCACCAATGACTTACCACTTGAAATTCAGTCCGGCTGCCTTCTGTACGCCGATGACGTCAAAATCTATCGCAAAATTACTTCCCCATCTGACGGACTACTGCTGCAACAGGATCTCGATCGTCTGGCAGCCTGGTCCGCCAGATGGGGACTAACTCTGAATCCCCAAAAATGCAAATCATTCACTATGACCCTCAGGCGCGCGCCCGTCCAGACTATATATTTTATTAGTGCTACAAAACTCGAGCACGTTGGAGAAATTCGCGACTTGGGCATCATTCTTGACACCAAACTTACATTTGCTCCCCAGGTCACAAATGTTGTCAGAAGGGCCAATAGATCGCTCGGACTACTAATTCGCTCTTTTCAAACCGGTTCTCATGGTGCAAAGTTTAACATGAACGATCTACTGTGCGCTTACTTCTCCAACGTACGCTCAATTTTAGAATTTGGTAGCGTGATCTGGGCGGGCGCGGCTGATTCCCACACAGTGCGGGTCGATCGAGTTCAACACAAATTTATAATTTGGCTTCTAAATAGTGCTTTCTCTGGTCATACCACTTCTTTAGCATACTCAGACTTGTTACAACACTTCCGGATACCTTCTTTATCAGCTCGTAGGATTCAGCATGACCTATTGTTCATCAGGAACATTTTCCACTCGAAATTAGATTCTTAAACTTTGCTAACAAGCTTTTCACTTCATGTACCAGCTCGATCGACCCGCACTCACAAGCTGTTACACGATATCTGCCCCCGCGTTAACACCGTGAAGGGCAGTCTACTCTGCAGGGTACCTAGGCTAGTCAACTCTTTTTTAAACAGCGTCCCAGAGGTGGATTTTCTTGTAGATCATTTTAACACTTTTAGAAAACATGTCATCACTTATATAGCATCTCTGTAACTCGTCTTTTACGGTCGCTGTTTTTATCTTGCATCATTTATCAATTCACTTTGTATTATTTACACTATTTATGTCTTACTAATGTTTCGATGTACAGAGTGATCGTGTGATCGGTTTTACTGTGTGACTTCACCTGTCAGTGGAAGCGACCCTGTTGGTGATCTGCTTAATCAAATACAAAATCATAATTTGCGGATATTTTTCCGAAGAAGTAATTTTTATTTTTATTTTTGGGGGGTCAAAAACTCCAAAAAATCACAAATTCGAGATAACGATTTGCATTTGAATGTCATTTCCTTTCGGATCCCCCCCCCCCTCCAGATCTCGAAAACCACGCAACGAAGTGACAAGTAAAACACGCTGTTAGATAGCCCGATACAAGCTCTATCGAAAGCATACCAGTCTTGTTTAGGGTTCAAGTCAATATTGAGGTCACCAGAGGTCACCAAAGGTCAAATTTCTGATATATGAGTGCCCTTGCTAAAACCGTCTATATCTCGATAACTAAAAGAGTTAAAGACACGCCGAAAAAAGCGTTAGAAATATAATTGAATCTTATTTCACTGTTGTTGCATCATAATTTACTTCAGGTCAATAGTTAGGTCAGGATAATCCATTAAACCGTGACTTACTGGGGGAGGGCTATTTTTTGCCCACCTTCCCGTTATTTTGCAATATCTTGTAAACCAACACTCACATTGTCACCAAGCTTTCAGTACATTCTCCCACATCAATTCTACACATGTTGGCTAAAGAAAAAAGATGAGATTATGATAGATCAACCGGCAATGACGTCAGAGTAACGTCATGTTCTGCGTTTTTGTTGAAAAATAAGGGTTTGCGGAAAACGCTGTCAAAAGTACAATTAAGATCAATTAAATTGTCATATGAGATGACTGATAATAGACTCTGCCATCAAACTGCTATCTCGGATTTTCAAGTTGTACTGAATTTCAAATTTTGAGAAATCCAAATATTTTGTTTTTGTTTTTACAACAAAACAAAAAATCAGAGTTATCCAAAAACCGGAATATATGTGATTGGGATATGTTCGGTGAATATGTATACCAAATTTTAAATCGATATCTTCAAAAATGACTGACTTATGACCCTTAAATTACAAAAATCGACCACCTCTCACAGCATTACTATGCATACAAAATGCATTTCCGTTTTTGCTTTTTACTTCTATTTCTATGGAACAAACAATGTTCTAAGGTCATTTTTTCGCGTTCTAGACGAAAAACAAACTACAACGCCTAATGACGTTAATCTGCAGTTTGACCTCGTGACCTCGGATGACCTTGACCTGGTCCAAGGTCATAAACAGCTTAAAATAATACTTAGAAGTGTCAGACACACGAATCATACCGATTTATCGACTGCTTATGCCTTTAATATCGCAATTTTGCGCGACAATTCCATCCATCGAGACCACATGACACGGTCTTTGACGTGACCTGTGACGTGATCGGTGACTCCGAGGTCAACAATATTACATTTTACTCGATACATTTTCAGGGCTATCGAATGCCATTTTTTTTTAAATCGGTCCAGTGGTTCCGGAGATCCGGGGGGGGGGGGGGGCAAACAAATACCCCCCCCCCCCCGTTATGGAAAGTCGCGTAAGTCGCGTTATGGAAAGTACCCCAGTAACTCGCGGGTTAAGTTTGAAACATTCTAAAAATCGCCAAATTATTTTGAAGGAATAACTTTTGATAGAAACATTATAGAGTAAAACAGATTTCACCATTGTGTTTGTCTCATCGATACGCATCGAATGCTAATATCATCGAACATTGCAAATAAATGACATAGGTAAAGCATACTTAATAGCTCAAAAAGTGACATTTTTTTCTTTGGAAGTCATAAGCCGGTTAGTTTTAAAGACACGACTTCAAGTTCTTTACGCACATTCACAACACCGTGCAAGTTCTCGATCATATATCTTAAGGTTTGTGAAGTCCTCATAAGCTTATATTTCTTAATGAATTGTTGCTATGTTTCGAAACTTTATATAACCAAAAATTCAAAAATAAGAGGTTGACAGGCAGGCCTGTGGTGATTTATTCGACATCTCAAAATTGAATTGACGAGCACCCTTGCCAAGTCTGAGATGCCACTGTTGGATCCAAAACGGTCAAAAGTTGGTTTTGGGTGCAGATAACAAAAAGTTTTACACAATGAAAAAAACTCGTCGGATTTCGCTAATGTGTACATTAAGGACTGAGTTAAAATAAAATTTCCCTTATACAAGGTGTTAAAATTATATTTCATATCAGTAAATGCGTAAGTTTCGATCGAATTTCAATCGTTTTGGGGCATGACCCAGATGCCCCCTCCCCTCAATGGCCCCCGCCTCTGGCTATGGGCCTCGACTGGTCTTAACAGATCCCGTGCTGGTCTGAGATGGTCCATGCCATGCCTGATGTAACCTTACATTTTGCCCTACTAACCGGTTTTTCTTCTATACAATTCTACCTTTCGGCCGGTCCCACTTGAGATGTTATGGGGAGCAAAATCGTATGTTTGACTCCCCAATTACTTGAGTGGGGACAGCGACTCCCCTGCCTCCGCTTCCATCGCCCCTGGGTTCGATCCACCACCCCAAAAGACACAAAACCCAAAACTATGAACTACAGGTATTCCCCCGGCTCTGGATCCAGTTAACTGAATACACGAGATACTGTGGGTCTATTTTACCTCCCCTCTTTACTTGCAGTATTTCGTTGACTAGGTATTGCCAGTATCATTACCAGACTGGCAGTACCCCTCCAGGCCAACTGAGGACCCTCTCGGGCCACCGTAGGGCCCTCTGAAGTCTGGCAGAGAACCTACAGATCGGCCTAGAGCACTCTCAGGTCCGACAGAAACCTTCTCAGACCTACCCGAGGACCCTCTCAAACGGACCAAAGGACCTCTCAGACCGAAATAAGCCGCGCTCAGATTTTGAAAATACCGACTCAGATCAGCCGCAGGCTCTCAGATTGGCTAAGGCCTTCCTAGACTGGCCCAGGGCCTCTCAAACCGGCCTATGCAACTTTCAGGCTGCCTATAAAATGTCCTCTTACACAAGCCGAGGGCCTTCTTAGGTCGGTCGAGTTCTCTTGTGACCTGTCTGGGACCTCTTTGACCAAGCTCTCAGGTAGGTCTGTGAAATGCCTTCTCAGACCGGCCGAGGACATACGACCGGTCACTGAGGGCATAGGACCCAGGGCACTGTAAAAGCCTGACCGAGGCCTCTTTCTGACTAGTTGAAATACCTTATCAAGACCCGCCGATGGCTTCCTTAAGCCTTTGACCGGCTGACCACAGGAAGGGCCCCCAGTCTAAAAAAAGGTCCTGACGCCTAGTAGATTACTTGCCCCCCCCCCCCCTGAAACTACAATTCGCCGCCAATGGTGGAATCGAATGTCGAAAAATGCCAGCTATCAGTCCAGCATCACAAATCACTGCCCCCCCCCCCCCTCCTCCCCCCTCCCCTCCCTCTCCCTACCAAGCATTTCGCATAACTGTCAGAAGATGGGATGAGATCGTTAAATTGCTTATATTGTCAGAACACCAGTCAGAATAGGTACGTTTCCGCACTAAAACTGAAGTGGTATTTCTTAAAAATCAACATCGAGTCGTATTCACTTACTTAACCGTTCTTTTCCTTTAGATCTGCGTCAATTGAATATTTTTCTTCTTCGCCGATGCGAGTATGTCGTTTTTATACAAACACGATGACAATTACCTGCCCCCCCCCCCCCAGTGACCCGATTTCAGCTCGACTGGGGGTTGTTGGGGGTTGTTGGGGCTGCAGCACCCCCCCCCCCCCCCAGTTAATATGTTAGAGGAGGCCCTACTTCTCCTTCCCAGGACTACGGCAATGTGCAGGAACCCACCCCACACCTGACTTAGCCAGTCAGGAACCCACCCCACACCTGACTTAGCCAGTCGGGGGAAGCGGTCCGAAGAGCGGTTCCCCGACTGGAGCATATGAACGAACTCATACATTGTATCGTCACATCGAACAGTTGAAAATATTTTCTGAATAACTCAGACCCAGGGAATGAGCTATGCGTTGACCATTTTGGAAGGCGTTTATATTTTCTGACGAAATCACTTTTGTGCTCATTCCATTGGCGTATGCGGTGGACAGTGCCTTCATTCTTACAGCCTCTAAGCGATGCCTGGGAATCGTGAGGTGTTCGGTAGTGGTTTTGCAAGCTATTTCTTATCAGCGCGGAATACGTCCGCCTTTCAAGTCACAGAAGTCATTCTGGACGGGTACCCAAAGGGAAGAGGGCGTGATCTCTTGCCGTTTCAATGTGTCATTGAATGGTGTTTATTAGATTTAAAAGCTGTTCAACACTAGCATGGCTCGAATTATGACTTGGTGATGCAGTTTACTTCTTCCGTTGTCTGACAGCTAGATTTGATTAAACACAAAACTTCTTTTGTCTGCTATTGAAATCGTTAAGCACATTATCTGTGTTTGCGCGTTGCTATTATGCTACATGGCATGCATGATAAATTATTTAACTTCTTCATATCATTGGCGAAGCGGGAGTTGGTGTGAATGAGTTGGAAGAGTTGTGAATGACTTAGTGTGTTCTGTCGAATTTTGTCTCACCCTAAGCCATTCGTGATCGCTGTCCACTGAGCCAGTCACTGCCAGATGTTCGCTGTAGACGACTGGAAATTTCCGCTAACTCTGCGCATTTTTGCCAGTCATGCCGCTTGGCAAGCCGCCTGCTGTCACTGGCAGATCCAGGGGGGGGGGGGGCAAAGTGGTCATGCCCCCCCCCCAACCGCCTGAAATCGGCGCAAAATTGACACATTTCCTGGTATAGAAGAAAATATTAACAACTTTTACTAAGGAAAGTTTGTTTTAAATCAGCTATCAATGCATAAGCAAGCGAAATCCGACGAGTTTTCAGAATTGTGTGAGACTTTTGGGGATTCCCCCCCCCCCCAAAACCGCCCGTCCCTCCCCCCCCCCCCCCCCCCACCACCGCTCTGGATCCGCGCCAATGCCTGCTGTGGTCTGTCTGCTGTCGGATGTTTGATGTCCACTGCGTAGGCTGTCTGCTGTATATGCTGTGCGCTGTCTGTCATGTTGCCTATATGCTATCTGATTTCTAGTATATGCTGTCTGCTGTCCGATCACCGATTGCTGTTGGCTGTTGTCCGGTGTCTGCCGTCCTTCGTTAGCTATGTGCCGTCTATCCTCTGCTGTCTGTGCTGTTGGTTTGGCTGTGTGCCGTCTATCCTCTGCTGTCTGTGCTGTTGGTTTGGCTGTGTGCTGTGTGCCGTCTATCCTCTGCTGTCTGTGCTGTTGGTTTGGCTGTGTGCCGTCTATGCTCTGCTGTCTGTGCTGTTGGTTTGGTTGTGTGCTGTGTGCCGTCTATCCTCTGTTGTCTGTGCTGTTGGTTTGGCTGTGTGCTGTGTGCCGTCTATCCTCTGCTGTCTGTGCTATTGGTTTGGCTGTGTGCCGTCTATCCTCTGTTGTCTGTGCTGTTGGTTTGGCTGTGTGCTGTGCGCCGTCTATCCTCTGTTGTCTGTGCTGTTGGTTTGGCTGTGTGTTGTGTGCTGTCTATCCTCTGCTGTCTGTGCTGTTGGTTTGGCTGTGTGCCTTGTGCCGTCTATCCTCTGCTGTCTGTGCTGTTGGTTTGGATGTGTGCTGTGTGCCGTCTATCCTCTGCTGTCTGTGCTGTTGGTTTGGCTGTGTGCTGTGTGCCGTCTATCCCCTGCTGTCTGTGCTGTTGGTTTGGCTGTGTGCTGTGTTCCGTCTATCCTCTGCTGTCTGTGCTGTTGGTTTGGCTGTGTGCTGTGTTCCGTCTATCCTCTGCTGTCTGTGCTGTTGGTTTGGCTGTGTGCCTTGTGCCGTCTATCCTCTGCTGTTTGTGCTGTTGGTTTGGCTGTGTGCTGTGTGCCGTCTATCCTCTGCTGTCTGTGCTGTTGGTTTGGCTGTGTGCTGTGTTCCGTCTATCCTCTGCTGTCTGTGCTGTTGGTTTGGCTGTGTGCTGTGTGCCGTCTATCCTCTGCTGTCTGTGCTGTTGGTTTGGCTGTGTGCCGTCTATCCTCTGCTGTCTGTGCTGTTGGTTTGGCTGTGTGCCGTCTATCCTCTGCTGTCTGTGCTGTTGGTTTGGCTGTGTGCTGTGTGCCGTCTATCCTCTGCTGTCTGTGCTGTTGGTTTGGCTGTGTGCCGTCTATGCTCTGCTGTCTGTGCTGTTGGTTTGGTTGTGTGCTGTGTGCCGTCTATCCTCTGTTGTCTGTGCTGTTGGTTTGGCTGTGTGCTGTGTGCCGTCTATCCTCTGCTGTCTGTGCTATTGGTTTGGCTGTGTGCCGTCTATCCTCTGTTGTCTGTGCTGTTGGTTTGGCTGTGTGCTGTGCGCCGTCTATCCTCTGTTGTCTGTGCTGTTGGTTTGGCTGTGTGTTGTGTGCTGTCTATCCTCTGCTGTCTGTGCTGTTGGTTTGGCTGTGTGCCTTGTGCCGTCTATCCTCTGCTGTCTGTGCTGTTGGTTTGGATGTGTGCTGTGTGCCGTCTATCCTCTGCTGTCTGTGCTGTTGGTTTGGCTGTGTGCTGTGTGCCGTCTATCCCCTGCTGTCTGTGCTGTTGGTTTGGCTGTGTGCTGTGTTCCGTCTATCCTCTGCTGTCTGTGCTGTTGGTTTGGCTGTGTGCTGTGTTCCGTCTATCCTCTGCTGTCTGTGCTGTTGGTTTGGCTGTGTGCCTTGTGCCGTCTATCCTCTGCTGTTTGTGCTGTTGGTTTGGCTGTGTGCTGTGTGCCGTCTATCCTCTGCTGTCTGTGCTGTTGGTTTGGCTGTGTGCTGTGTTCCGTCTATCCTCTGCTGTCTGTGCTGTTGGTTTGGCTGTGTGCTGTGTGCCGTCTATCCTCTGCTGTCTGTGCTGTTGGTTTGGCTGTGTGCCGTCTATCCTCTGCTGTCTGTGCTGTTGGTTTGGCTGTGTGCCTTGTGCCGTCTATCCTCTGCTGTCTGTGCTGTTGGTTTGGCTGTGTGCTGTGTGCCGTCTATCCTCTGCTGTCTGTGCTGTTGGTTTGGCTGTGTGCTGTGTGCCGTCTATCCTCTGCTGTCTGTGCTGTTGGTTTGGTTGTGTGCTGTGTACCTCTATCCTCTGCTGTCTGTGCTGTTGGTTTGGCTGTGTGCCGTCTATCCTCTGCTGTCTGTGCTGTTGGTTTGGCTGTGTGCCGTCTATCCTCTGCTGTCTGTGCTGTTGGTTTGGCTGTGTGCCGTCTATCATCTGCTGTCTGTGCTGTTGGTTTGGTTGTGTGCCGTCTATCCTCTGCTGTCTGTGCTGTTGGTTTGGCTGTGTGCCGTCTATCCTCTGCTGTCTGTGCTGTTGGTTTGGCTGTGTGCCGTCTATCCTCTGCTGTCTGTGCTGTTGGTTTGGCTGTGTGCTGTGTGCCATCTATCCTCTGCTGTCTGTGCTGTTGGTCTGGCTGTGTGCCGTCTATCCTCTGCTGTCTGTGCTGTTGGTTTGGCTGTGTGCCGTCTATCCTCTGCTGTCTGCGCTGTTGGTTTGGCTGTGTGCCGTCTATCCTCTGCTGTCTGTGCTGTTGGTTTGGCTGTGTGCTGTGTGCCGTCTATCCTCTGCTGTCTGTGCTGTTGGTTTGGCTGTGTGCCGTCTATCCTCTGCTGTCTGTGTTGTTGGTTTGGCTGTGTGCTGTGCGCCGTCTGCTAACCGACGTCTATCCGACGTCTATCCGTTTGATGTATGCTGTGCTGTCCACTGTTTATCTTCTGTTGTAAACTGCTTACTGTTTGTTGTCTGCCGCTTCTGGTATCGACTGTCAGCAATCTGTGTCTGCTGTGTCCTGTCACTGTCCTTCTGACGTCATCCAATGTGCATCCAACCATCCACATCAGAGCGTCTGCTCACAGCCATTCCGCCGCCGTCGTCTCATTACCACCAATGAGATACTACGATTCATACGATTACGACACTACTATTTCATCGTCATCTGAACGTCAATCCTCCATCATCTGCCCGTTAACCCACCGTCGGGGGCAGATCCAGGGGGAGGGGGCAAGGGCTATGCCCCCCCCCCAAAGGTCCTGAAACCATGATCCCCCCCAAAAAAAGTCTGACGTACAGTGGCGGACGGCTGTCACCCCCCCCCCCCCCTCCCCGGGTCAACAACTTCTCGCTGACGGCTGACGGCCTGCTACCCCCCTCTCCCCCCTCTCCCCCGCTCAACAACTATTCGGGAAGTACGCCACTGGATTTCCCTTTCCCCACAACAAAACACGCCCTTTCCCACCGTCATACAATTATCATCCAATCATCATCCAATCTGCGTCCGTCGTCGTCCCCGTCACCTCAGCGTTGTCATCCGGCGTCACCGAGCCTGGATGACAACTGATTGGGCTGTTCCGTCGTCAGGCCATCCCCGCATAGCCGAGCATCATCGGATGTTCCCCGCATAGCCGAGCATCACCGGATGTTCCCCGCATAGCCGAGCATCACCGGATGTTCCCCGCATAGCCGAGCATCACCGGATGTTCCCCGCATAGCCGAGCATCACCGGATGTTCCCCGCATAGCCGAGCATCACCGGATGTTCCCCGCATAGCCGAGCATCACCGGATGTTCTCGGGCCATTCCCGACATCACCTGGACCCCACCTACTTAACATCCTTAACGTCACCTCGTCCATTCCTGACGTCATCCTGACATCATCGGGCGTTCCCAGACAATTACCGACGCCACCTGGACGTCATCGGTCTATCTCTGACGTCACCAGACCGTGCCGGCGTCCCCGGGTCATCCCTGGCGAAATCGCCGGCGTCATCACCGGCGACATCGCCGGCATCATCACCGGCGTCATCACCGGCGTCATCACCGGCGTCATCACCGCCATCGGCGTCGGCGTCAGGTCGGCACACGTGACGCCGGCTCCGATGGCCGATGCCGGCCGATGGGCGCCGCTGGGCGCCGCTGGTGGTGGGCCAGCGTCATCGATTCGCCGGGGCGCCGCGGCGGACCTCACCGCTGCCGCCGCCGCCGCCGCCGCCGCCGCCGACTCTCCGAATCGATGGCGACCAACCGGCGGCGGCGGACACGGGGCACCGAGCCGCTGCACGCCGCCCCGCCGCCCCGCCGCCCCGCCGCCACGTGTCCCGTTGGGCCGCCGTAGCCCCGCCGCCAGAGCCGCTCCGCCGTCCCGCAGCAGCCCAGCCGCAGCTCTGTCGGTATAGGATTATGCAGTATGCACGTCGCCGCCCCGCACGTTGCCGCCGCAGCCCTGCACGCCGCTCCGCACGTTGTCGCCGCAGCCCTGCACGCCGCTCCGCACCACACATGAACGCTGTGAGAGTTCAGCAGAGCAGAAACCTGCGGCTGCAACGAGCTGCCGTGTCTGGCTCACTGGCGTCACGTCACTGGCCGGGCTGCAACGAGCTGCCGTGTCTGGCTCACTGGCGTCACGTCACTGGCCGGGCTGGTTTCGAGCTGCCGTGTCTGGCTCACTGGCGTCACGTCACTGGCCGGGCTGGTTTCGAGCTGCCGTGTCTGGCTCACTGGCGTCACGTCACTGGCCGGGCTGGTCTCGAGCTGCCGTGTCTGGCTCACTGGCGTCACGTCACTGGCCGGGCTGGTTTCGAGCTGCCGTGTCTGGCTCACTGGCGTCACGTCACTGGCCGGGCTGGTTTCGAGCTGCCGTGTCTGGCTCACTGGCGTCACGTCACTGGCCGGGCTGGTTTCGAGCTGCCGTGTCTGGCTCACTGGCGTCACGTCACTGGCCGGGCTGGTTTCGAGCTGCCGTGTCTGGCTCACTGGCGTCACGTCACTGGCCGGGCTGGTTTCGAGCTGCCGTGTCTGGCTCACTGGCGTCACGTCACTGGCCGGGCTGGTCTCGAGCTGCCGTGTCTGGCTCACTGGCGTCACGTCACTGGCCGGGCTGGTTTCGAGCTGCCGTGTCTGGCTCACTGGCGTCACGTCACTGGCCGGGCTGGTTGCGAGCTGCTGTGTCTGGCTCACTGGCGTCACGTCACTGGCCGGGCTGGTTTCGAGCTGCCGTGTCTGGCTCACTGGCGTCACGTCACTGGCCGGGCTGGTTTCGAGCTGCCGTGTCTGGCTCACTGGCGTCACGTCACTGGCCGGGCTGGTTTCGAGCTGCCGTGTCTGGCTCACTGGCGTCACGTCACTGGACGGGCTGGTTTCGAGGATCACACTGGAGCTCGACTAGGCGCAATATTTAATTGTAGGAGAAACGAAGAAGAACAACGTTTCTGATAAGATGTACATTGCACAAGCGTTAGAAATTGTGTGATGTGAATTGATATCGTCAGGTTCTTCATGTACGTGAAGAACCTGTAATATATTGTAATATATTGTAATATATGTAATATACTGTACAGTGCTCAGGATCATCACGGTTCCTGGGACTTTAAAGGACAGGGCATTTTCGCTGCAGCTCCCGGAATCAATTATTGCACGAAATAAATGTATGAGTGTATATGATGATGATTGAGGTTTACGGGCGCACCGACCCAATGACATCAGTAAACCACACCCATCGTAACACAGAGCCGAAAGTGACAAAAGTCAAAATATTCCAAACTTGTGTATCCTTTTCAAAACAGTTTGGGGGAGATCGTGATGTGAACGAGCAACGTGAGACGACAATCACTATCGTCTCACTTTGCTGAAGCGATTTACAGCTGAAGCGATTTCAACTAGTTTATCTGCGTACTGCGGTGTCGCGTTGGTAGGTCCTTTGAAGTCCTTTTACCTTTTTCCTTGTACTTCAAAAGTTGCTTCGCTTCAGAAGTGTTTCCTTACAACAACAGTGGATTTTTTTTTGTCATCGCATCACTCATCAGGCTGGCCAGGTATTGCGACACTGAGTGTTGGAAGTGTACGAAGGTTTTTCTACTAGACATCTAATAGGAATCCTTCATCGCCCGTGATTCCATCTTGTTTATGGTCGGTTTTCCTCTCTAAAGTGAAGACAAACTGCTTGGCATATTAAGCACTCGACACTAGCACTCGATAACACTAGCATGCTTGAAGAGGATTTTGAGACGGTCTTTCTATTCCGCCACAGATACATTATACAACTGCGGCTTGCAGTAGGACCGTTGAGAAAGTGGTCCTACTGCAAGCCGCAGTTGTATAATGTAAAATAGGTATATATTCGAATAGTAATATAGGTTACGGAATATCGGAACCATCATCAGACGGTCGGTGATAACCAAACACATAAGAGATATTTGGTATAAACATGTTGGCAATGGATTTTTCCCAATATAGTCGAATAAATCGCAAGGTACTGATTGGCTCTCGGGCAAAAATACGCCACGACACACTGTTGCATATTTGGTTTCAGAGCGGCCAAAACCCCCCGTTTTGGCTGGATCACATTTTGTGTTACAATGTACTTTTTCTCACAGAGAAATGTCCATGGGTCCGGGAATCAGCAGTCATATTGACCAAAACGTCTTTCGTACAGGATTTTTGATGTCTTCAACTAACGGGTTTTGGAAAGTTCATGAACAGGGCCTACCTAGACCAATATCAATGACTTTGCCGATTTTGGAGCTTGTCTAATGTTTGTTGTTTATCACCAAAATATATAATTTTGGCATGAAATGAAAGCCCACATCATGTTCTTTCATGTGAGGATAAATTATGAAGGAAACTAAATTGTCCTTCATAGAAAACAAAAAAAATATATTTTGCGCCCTTATTGCTGACATAAACAATAATAATGTAATTTTTGAAAATCTCGGAAAATGAATGTTAAAGAACGTTACGCTTAAGAGCATATAGAACACCTACATACATGTGTCCTTAATGCATATCCACAATATCTAGTGCCACTTTTCGCCAGATTAGTATTTATGACAAATTTGGTAAAGCGTTACCAGCCGCGCAGGTCATGGCTCGGCCGCTGCACCCGCCACCATAGGCGGCGGAGCGGGGGGGGGGGGGCACCGTGCCCCCTTTGAATTTGCAAGGGGCACTCATCAAAGTGCCTCTCCCTAAATTTAGTATGGCTAAGGTGTATGAGTTAGGTCTAATTATCAAATTTATGGAAAACATTTGTTTAATGCCGTGATTATTTGCGAGCGTGATAATGCAGGCCTGGCATTTCCGTTGAATAGGCCAGACGTGCCGTCAATATCATGCGGTGGTTTAGTGCACGACGAAAACCGCGCTAATGCACATAATGCGCAGCTTATACTTAGCTCGCACACCGCTTAGGGGGGGGGGGGGCAATGTCTCCCCCCGTCCTGGATTTTCTCAATAACTTGAAAATTATGATAGATATTGACGTACAACTTACAGTACCTTTTGCTACATAAATTATACGTCTTCTAAAAAAATCAATGAAATTCATATAGTACGTTGGGAGACAGTGACGTTTTAATGACGTCATGTCATGCAATTTTTGGTGGAAATACGATAAATGTTTGAAAAACCGTAGAAAATCGAGTTTTGATGAAAATTGCAAATGCAAAACGTCAAAAGAAAGGAAATTGCATTTCTTTAAAATGGCTATCTCGGATTGTTTGACATTTTGGGTTTTCGACTAAAAAAAAATCAAACATTTTTTGTTTTGTTTCGGGAAAATTTCCACATTTTTGTGTTGTTGTTGAAGATATTACACAAACGGAATACACATTAGAGAAACAAATATGGAAGATGTACAAACCAAATTTCAAAGCAATATCTTTATTCTTGACTGACTTATGTCTCCCAAGTACCTGACTGACCTATGGCTCCCTAACTCGTGACGTCATTTTGTTTGGCCATTGCTGGCGAAATATTACGGAAATGTGCTTTTGATGTATGCAGTGGCGTCGCCGAGCATTTGTGAGTGTGTGTGTGTGTGTGGGGGGGGGGGTCGGCTGAAATGATGAGGAAAAAAATGTACCCCCATTTGTTGCGTGTATTTAAGCCTCTGCAGCATTTTTGTATGTGGATTTTCGTGTAATTACGAGCGAGCGCTTCGCGCTCGCTCGTCTTTCCGTGGTATATGGGAAAAATCTGAATATTTGCGGCCCGGCCCGGCCCGACCCGTGGCGACGCTTTTGAGAAGCTCATATCTCTGCAACCACACGTCCGATTGACAAGCTGACTTATTTGCTGAGCAGCCCCATCCAACTTACCCTGTTTGAGACCGGTTCCGACTCGTGTGGGTGACTACCACTGCGCGTGGCGCGTGGCGCGTGAGGGGTGTTGCAAAGTGTTTTCTCGCAACAACTCTGCAACGGCTGAGCCGATTGTATTCAAATTTGGTGTGTGGTTAGGGACCCCTCAGCCGCCAATTTTCCACAAGTCAGGGGTGGGGTGCCTCTGCACGTGCGCACGTGCACACCCCTATTTTATATCTCAGGAACGCTGAACTGATTGCGTTCTAATTTGGTGTGTGGTTAGGGACCTTTTCAACCGCCAGTTTCCCACAAGTCAGGGATGGGGTGCCTCTGCACGTGCGCACGTGCGCACGTGCACACCCCTATTATATATCTCAGGAACGGCTGAGCCGATTGTGTTCAAATTTGGTGTGTGGTTAGGGACCTCTCCGCCGCCACCTACCCACAAGTCATGGGTGGGGTGCCTCTGCACGTGCGCACGTGCGCACATTTTTTTGTATCTCAGGAACTACTTGCCCGATCGGGTTGAAATTCACCATACATTTATTTCGCGCCCGCTCGTTCATCGCCAACTACGCCTTACTGGTAGTAGGTGCTTGTTATTTAGCGCCGTCAAGCGGAGCGATTTTTTAACGGGTTTTCCTGATAGAACCCAGAAATATAGGCGGTGGGACATGTATAGGATAAGAAGCTAAAAATGCTATAAATTCAATTCAGCGTTACGAGGAACCGAATACGATGACGATGGCTTCGTTATGATGATGGCCACCGATGTGACGCCGCGAAGCGGCGTGAAAATTTAAATTTTAGGTCGTGGAAAACGAAATTTTAATATTGGAACCAGACCGTGAGTGGAGCCAAGCCTCAGGTAACCCTTTTCCTGGTTACACATCTCGGTATGATGAAACATACTGAAATGAAGGTAGTTTTTCATATACATTAGCCTCGGATAGTAAATCACGATGACCGGTGGCAGTCAGCGCTCAATAGTACATATGATAATAATTACTGTATACATATGAACCAAACTGTAAGAAACAACTAGTAACAGTGCAAATGGTTTGAAAACAGCGAAGGGCAGAACGACTTTTCCGCGCATAAATGGTCCCTGTGGATCTGGAGGAGCCTGGGGGAGATGGTCCTGGCCTGGTCCCCACTATTAGCTCTTCGGTCCAGCAAGCTGGGCACCGCTGGAGCAGCTTCCGGGTGCCGATATCCGCGTCTTTGCGTTCGCTTCGCCTTTTTCGGAACCCGGCAGACTAGCTAAACATGTAGCCCGCTTGAAAGTTAATATTTTATGAAGGGAGTGGTCCCTGGAATTCATTTTCCCATTTTCCAAATTTGTATGAGCAATTGCGAAACTTGTGTCATGCCGTGAAGCGGCGCGAAATTTCCACTTGTTGACTGTGGATAGCTGAACTTCGATGCTGCAAAGGCAATTTTTACGATAAATTGTTAACTTTCCCCGCAAAAAGTGGTGTGGGGAGGGGGTTCAACCACCCCTCCTGAGAGTGGGGGTGGGGGGGGGGGGGACCGTCCCCCGACCCTCCCGTCGGCGACGCCCCTGCATGTTACGGATGCAAATTCCTTCGTTTTCCTTTCGGAGCAGCGGTGTGTCGAAGGGAAAGAGAAGGAAATTTCATCCGTAACTGACTGAGCCCATTTCCACCTCGCAGTGGTGTAGGATCCTATTCAGTTGAGGGGGCTTCAGCTTCCCCACACACACACACACACGCGCGCGCGCACACACACACTTGGCTTCAGCCACCCCAACTTGGACGAGGAAGTGGGTCAAATCCGGAGAGAAATCTGGATTTGGGTGGATGATTTTGATGGTACTTTAAGTAATTTTACCCGCTCAGCCCCCCCCCCCCCCCCCACACAGACACAACTGGAGAAGCTATGCATGCCATGTCGTATTTTGCATATTCCAATCTTCATTTTAATAGGAATTACATGCAAACTAGAATCAGCTTCCGCCATACAAAGTGTGTTGGGGGGGGGGGGGGGGGGGGGGGTCGGCCGCCATAAAAAGTGGAGGAGGGGAGGTCCCCCCCCCCCGTTTTCAAAAGTGGGTGGGGGTCGTGACCCCCCCCCCCCCCCTCCCAACAGCGACGCCCTGGATGTATGTTAGAAGAGTTTTTTTTTAGACTTTCATGCCATATAAAATGCAACCAATAAATGGTTACGAATGACTAATCTCAGCGACTTTTATGGTAGATCTATCTGTTGACTCACGGTTTTTCACAACCTAGGTCCACCATTGACAACAACTTTTTTCAATATTGACATGATGTGCCAGCTCAAATCCTTTCGGTTGTGTCCTTTTTTGTCAATATAGCACCCGCACTTTGGAAGTTATTAGGTTATGACCGCTCTGGCATCAAATAGCAACAGTGTGCACGGATGTGCAAACATTTTTGCGTCTACTTAGATGCACCTTAAATGCTTACGTTTTGTGCATCACCGTTTGGTTGACTAATGATATTCATACCAAAGCCATTAATGCTTTTTCTGTGTGATTTGTTTGATATTGTATCGATACTGATTACTGTACACAAAATGCAATGTGGGAACATCAAGGTTATATTTTTCACGCAGTTCAGCGCTCTCTTTAGGTATATGAACGCTGCGCAATATCGGGGTTGTCCTTCCTGCTGTTCCATTCACTCTGTGGCCATATAATATAACCCATCCGCATTTCGAGGGACATTATATTGAGGCAATACAACCTAACCGCGTTACTGGGCTACAGTGTCGGCCTCAAAGCCATCCGACCATGCCAGTCTCCGTTTATGAGGGGTGCTTCGGCCGCCATTATGTCCAACGGGATGACAAAAACTGATGTTCAAAGACACAAACCTAAATTTATTGGGAACCGTGCTCTTCGCTCATCCTTCAAACTGTCATACATGACACTATATATGACATGTATGACCAGGCTTGCCATATATGACTACAGTCACGATTGGCAAGCCTGGCTTACGTCCAGGAGTACTCTATACCAAGGTCGGTGTATGTGCGCACGTCTGCTGCGAGTTGTGCATGCTGGCAGACTGTCTCTGATTGATTATCCAACGTGTCGGCTGACGGAGCAGCTACATGCGACCGCACTGGAAGCGCCAATAGTAGAGTGGTGTTATATCGTTCGCCAATGTCTATGATCCATGCTAACAATGGTTATGTGCGGGGCTGGGAAAAGTTACCGTTCTGCCACTCTAATCGGCGACAAATCTATAGCCATCGGTGGAGTAATCGGTGACAAAACTTAGACAGGTAGGTAGGTACCACACCTTTGGAAATTATCACCTCTATCGTGATTCTCGCACCTATGTATCATTAAGTTTCCCAATGGAAATCACAACTCTAAATAATGTTGTTATTCCAATGCGAAAACCAACTTTCGGTTAATCCGACCACGCCAGTCTCCGTTTATGAGGGGTGCTTCGGCCGCCATTATGTCCAAC
Organism: Chirona hameri; assembly: GCA_036785665.1. Lineage (NCBI taxonomy): Eukaryota > Metazoa > Arthropoda > Thecostraca > Balanomorpha > Balanidae > Chirona > Chirona hameri. Next base: position 23,370 of record JAXIVJ010007289.1, on the reverse strand, counting down.
GGGATGACAAAAAAAAGACTGATGTTCAAAGACTCCAAAATAATCCTGCAGTTCTAAAATAATCATGCAGGTAAAAAACATAAGCAAGCGATACAACGAGTTCGTTTGTTCACGGAACAAAACATGCGCAATAACAGCGATAATAGCACTGTGCGCAGCCTGGCGGCTGGGAAACGGCACGTGAACGCCACACGCTGTTCAATTACAACGGAGACAGAATAGCAGTTGGCTCCGATGACTCCGTTGGCTCCGATGACTCCGATGACTCCGATGACTCCGTTGGCTCCGATGACTCCGATGACTCCGTTGGCTCCGATGACTCCGATGACTCCGTTGGCTCCGATGACTCCGATGACTCCGTTGGCTCCGATGACTCCGATGACTCCGTTGGCTCCGATGAGATATGTAAGCACGGAACAGAGGCCGTCCAGCGGGGCGATAGTGAGTTTTGTGTTGCGCAAGATTTGTATGCGGACTGCGTCTCGCAGGGGGGTGATACCGCTATAGCCACCTCGTTTGAGCCCGATGCTTGATGTGACGTCACTGGAGGCAGAGTCACGGCATGTCACGGCGCGTTTCACAGCATATCCGGCAATTCAGTGGGGCAGAATCATACAATTAAGCATGTGCTAGGAATTAATGGGCACTGAGAATTCACCACGCTCGTCTTCGTGAATCCCTGGCCGTACGAAACAGCGAGCTGTTACTGGCGGCTGACTACGTTTGCTGCGTGAGCGCGGCGCCGACGAATGAGCCGGCTACCGCCAGTGACGTTATCCGTTGGTCAGCCGAGTTCAAGGTTGAATGGCTCGTGTCCTTACCAAATCGGTAGGCTGCCTACTAAGTTTACATACCTTCTGGCTTTCCAGTAAATACTAAATATGTGCAAGTGTTGACATCAGGATCTTGCTTTGGCGTATCGAGTGTTCTTCAGAGGATGTGGCATGGGTGCCAAATAACCTTGGTAGTTGTGGCGCCTGTAAACCCCACTGATTTGCCTGTGTATGTGCTTAACTTCACTTAAACTTGGTTGGTAGGTACAGGGGCGCAGGAACTATGTTCAAGTTGGGAGGGGGGGGGGGGGGGGGGGAGGCGGAGGCATTCTGAAGTTGATTCTTTCCATGCAACGCCCATAGGCGTAATGTTAAAATCAAAAATGTTTGGGGGGGGGGGGGGGGGGCTTCCCTCTGCCCCCTGTTCCTGCGCCTATGGGTAGGTACAGAAGCGTCACTTTTTATGCAATTTGGTAATATTTGACTAAGGTAGTGTGCCGCGCTATGCACAGTATGACAGCATATCAGTCGAGGACACTATGGTCAAATTTGCTATTTTTGGGAAGTTTCCATTTTTGGAAATTACTTCTATAAATGGGAACGCACTTTCCAAAAATTGGAACGCTGATGACGTAAGCGTTCCCATTTATGGAAAATATCGGGAGTCCCTAGCTTTCTAGAGATTTTGGCATTTCATGTCTAAAAAGCGAGAGTTTTACCTGGCGGATTCAGATTCTGCATAGTGATTTGCATCTTTTACCCCTTGAAGTAAAAAAATCCACCCTTGAAGTCACATTTGTTTGCTCATTTACATCAACGTCTGCTAGACATTGAAAACAAACTCTGGGAATATTCGTTTTTTAGAATATTTAGGAAATATTTGGCGATGAAAGAGCATTTGTATGCTATTCAGCATATTGTGTTTAGTGATGGCATGACCTAGAAGAGTCGGTTCCCATTACGAATCGCCATGTTCAGCCGATTGTGGCGTAATGTGGTGCTGGGTTGGCAAGGCATGTGGTGAAACTAAATATATATTTTGTGTGATTTGGATTTGTTTTATATATGCCTAATTGTGGTCATTTTGGAAAAACGAGTGATCATTTTCCCTTATATATCATAATGGCTATTCCTTCAACGTAATATTTTTTTAAAATAACATCGTTCTTTATGTTGGGGTTTCGCACTCTGGGTTGCCATGCTCAATGGTGGATATAATTTGGAGTGATATATTGATATGATTGAGAAATATACATTAATTTGTTAAACATATGAATGATACTGCAGTGTTTGAATTACAACGTTTGACCAGCTTTTCTTGTATATATGTATTACTGTGGTAGACATGGCAGAATTTGTAAAAGATGGCAGAAGCCTCACCACTGACTTCACAAATGGACTATGAAAAACTAGAGAGTTAAAAGCAGGGAAAATGACTTCCTACTGGGCCAGTATGCAAAACGTGGCAGAAACGTCAACGTATTTGGGGCAGCCCAAATCCTGCCCCCAATGGGGCAGCAAGCTGCCCCATTTCAGTTGGGGACACTATGGTTAAAGTTTCTATTTTTGGAAACTTTTCCATTTTTTTGAAAATGCGTTCCCATTTATAGAAGTAATTTCCAAAAATGGAAACTTTCCAAAAATATAAAATTTGACCATGGATTCCCCGACTGATATGGTAACATCAGGAAAGTAGCGGCATTGTGCACCACAGCAAAATTCCCATATTTATTCTGACAAAACTGCTAAACTTAACTTAACCTGACATTACCTATTAATAATAACAACTTTGTCAGAATAAATTTAGGCATAGTGCACCACAACAAAATGTCTGTATTTCTTCTGACAAAGCTGTTAAACTAAACTTAACCTAACATAGGTAACCTATTAATAATAATAACAGCTTCATAAGAATACATTTTTCAAATTTTCTGTGGTGCACAATGCTGCTGCATTTCTGATGTTACCATATGACACTGTGACATACCATGCTGCCATACTGTGCATAACATGGCGTACCAACAGGTACCTTAGTCAAACATAACCAACAATTTTTAGTGTGGGGAGAAGGCAGACAGTTTTTTCCCACCAGTTTCCCATTCACATAGGACAATCCTGCTACAATCCTGCTAATCAGGGGGGGGGGGCAGACTGGTTATTGATTTGACTCTGCATTGAATCAATTGAAATCGTTCAATACAAATTCCTTGAATTGAAGAAAATCATTTCACCACCATATATTTGTATTCATGAATCGTGATTGGATCGAAACCTGTATGGAATCAACTTTAACGATTCTTAACAATTCAAGTGTGCACGGTAAATTGTGCAAATGCAATGCAGTCCCAGTGACTACACTCATTTCTACTGAAATATCATTGCTGTAACAATGCTTTACTGATCATAATTCATATATACCTATGGCTTTGTAAGTTTCCACCTTTATTGATGTGACATATATTCAACATATATGTAAATGTTTAATCAAACGTGAATCAATTAAAATATTGTTTTGGTTAATGTTTGTTTAATCGACCTTCTCCTTGAATGTACCAAAGTAAGAAATTAAACTTTGTTTTACATTTGCATTCGGGCACAGCCCTTCATCAGATGTATTGCAATAGAAATAACCCATCATTCACATACACGACACAAGAATAGACATTTAGCACAGCTCGTGAAAATCAGAGACTACATCCTCCACCCAGCCCAGCTGAAAACCTACCCGATTCCAAATAAATAAATAAAGGCGAACATTTTGTAGATCAATCACACGAAATTACATTTCTAAGATCACGCTCCATGATAACATATTATTGTTCTTAGCCAATAGCTATATCAATAAATACAGAATAAAGACGAACAATTTTGTTAAAGCAGTTACACGAAATCGCACTCCCATCCTGATATGACACGCCATGATGACATATACTGTTCTAAGCAAGTAGCTATATAAATCATGACGAACAACACAAATATAAAAAAAATCATACAAAAAGCATTCCTATCCTGAGATAATGCGCCACGATGACATATTTTCGTTCAAGCTCGGTTTTTTTGTTTCTGATACACAGAGATTCAGCAATTTTCCTATCTGGGTGGTTTTTCGTTTTCATCAAAACTTTAACTTGGCATGTACATTTTTTCGCCAGATTTATAGATGATTACGCTGGTGTCTGGCTGCATGGCAAAGATGCTCTAAACGACTTCGTCGCTTACCTAAACGGGATTGACGACAGAATTCAGTTTACATGTGAAATGTCTGGGGAGGGCGAAGGTTCGGTTTCAATGCTTGATACTCTGATCACTTTGTACAGCAAGGAAGGGAAGTGCTTGTATCAGTCTGAACTGTAGGTCAGACCGAGCAATGCAGGCATTATTTTGCACTATCGTTCAACTCACCCTAAGCACACTAAGCTGAACACCCTTCGATCTCAATATAGGAGAGCAATTAGGCTGTCTTCAAACGAAGACGCGAAGAAAAGAAGCTTAGGTAAGATATGGGATCTTTTTTCAAAGAATGGCTATCCGGCACATATTCTGAGGAGTGTTCAGAGACAGGTGAAGAGGTCGACAGGGGGCCGCGGGGGCACGGGGGAGAGGAGGGGTGGAGCTGAGCGTGAGGCGGGCGCGAGAGGTGGGGAGCGGGGTGCGGGCCGGCCGGATCGTGAAGCTACTGGTGTCCTTTTGTTGCCTTATGTGGATGAAACGGTTTTATGTAAGGTGAAGCGGGTGGCACGGAACTCCGGTCTGAACGTAAACGTAGCCTCGTACACACCGGATACGCTAAAACGCAAATTAGTTCATTCTTCACTCACGGACCCGCCATGTCGTGCAGGCAACAGGACTTGCAACACTTGTAAAATGATCAAAAAGGGTAGATGTACAGATACAAATGTCGTATGGGTGCTGACTTGCAGGCTGTGTGGGGCTTCTTATATTGGGGATTCCAAAAGACCTCTACGCCTTCGTTACAATGAACACTTGAGGTGCGCGGTAAATGAGACCAAGCTAACTCCGATAGGTGATCATTTTGAGTCATTCCACAAAGGAATCCTTAAGGCAGACAAACTTGCTGATCCTCCTTTGGAAGTTAAAGTTTTGATGAAAACGAAAGACCACCCAGATAGGAAAATTGTTGAATCTCTGTGTATCAGAAACAAAAAAAAAACGAGCTTGAACGAAAACATGTCATCGTGGCGCATTATCTCAGGATAGGAATGCTTTTTGTATTATTTTTTTTCGTCGTGATTTATATAGCTACTTGCTTAGAACAGTATATGTCATCGTGGCGTGTCATATCAGGATGGGAGTGCGATTTCGTGTGACTGCTTTAAGAAAATTGTTCGTTTTTATGATTTATTTATTGATATAGCTATTGGCTAAGAACAATAACATGCTATCATGGAGCGTGATCTTAGGAATGTAATTTGGTGTGATTGATCTACAAAATGTTCGCCTTTATTTATTTATTTTGAATCGGGTAGGTTTTCAGCTGGGCTGGGTGGAGGATGTAGTCTCTGATTGTCACGAGCTGTGCTAAATGTCTATTCTTATACTCAATACTCAATAGGTACAGGATAGAAGGCCCCGCATCTGGGGCCTTTAGACTCCCGCCCTCTACAGCTCAAGTCTCACTGAAGTCTTACTGGTGTCTTGTCCAGTACTTGCGCAATTTCCAATGTTCATCGAGCCTATTCTTAAAAGAATTTACTAAAGGAGCGCCAATACCTGCTCAGAGAGGTTGTTCCAGTTGTTAATTACTCGGATCTTGAAGAAGTTCTGCCTCAACAGCCTGTTCACTGGGGGCTTTCTTAACTTCAGGTGATGTCCGCGTGTGCCATGGTTTTCAGCAAGCTCAAACAGCTGCTCATGTAGAATCAGAATTCTTCCTGTGACAATCTGAAATACCATTATCATATCGCCTCGTTGCCTTCTGTAGAACATGGATGGCATGTTGAGGTGTTCTAGTCCCTGTTCATACGGGAGATCACGTAGAGATCTGTCAAGATTTGTTGCTCGCCTCAAAACTCGTTCCACTGAGTCCTGGTCTCCACAGTACATTGGTCCCCAGACACAGTTACAATATTCTAAGATTGGCCTGATAATAAATCGAAAGAGAAGTGGTATTGTCTGCCGGTTAAAGTTTTCAAACGACCGTTTCATCATTCCCAGCACTTTGAATGCTTTGGCTACAGCTTGGGCTGTGTGTACATGAAACTGCAGCTGACTATCAATAACTACTCCCAGATCCTTTTAATGTGGTATCGCTTCGAGGGCATCGCCGTTCATAGAATATTCATGTGTCATATTAGCATATCCAAGGTGCATGATCTTGCATTTTTGGGTGTTGAAGGGCAGCTGCCACAATTGGGACCATACAGTTAGACTATTGATGTCTGCTTGGAGCTCATATATTTCCTGCATGGTTGGTACTGTGCGATACACTTTGGTGTCATCTGCAAATATTTTCATTGATGATTTAACCATTTCTGGTAAGTCATTGATAAATGCCAGGAAGAGCAAGGGGCCAAGTACACTAACTTGTGGAACTCCACTAGTAACTCGACTCCATTGTTATTTTTCTCCGCTTACTACAACTCTTTGCCATCTGTCAGCTACAAATGCCTCGATCCATTTCAGAAGTCTTCCCTGGATTCCATATGCTGCCAATTTCTTAAGGAGACGCTTATGGGGAACCGAATCAAAGGCCTTGGAAAAATCCAGGTATACAACATCCAGAGGCTTGCCAGTGTCTAGAATTTCTGTCCAGTTGTCCATAACTGCCAATAGCTGGGTGACACAAGACCTTCCAGGCATAAAACCATGCTGGTGATCACTGAGCAAATTGTTACGGATCAGATGATGCATAAGTTTGTCCCGGACCACAGATTCCATCAGTTTCCAAACAATACATGTAAGACTTACAGGCCGATAGTTGGATGCAGCATGTCGGTTTCCCTTCTTAAAAATAGCCGAAATGTTCCTCATCTTCCAGTCACTTGGAAGAACACCCTTTTCCACAGATAGAGTACAAAGGAAGGACAATGGGCCACATAGTTGTTCAGCACATTCAACTAAGATATGGGGATGAATGCCATCTGGGCCAGGGGACTTTGTTGCGATCAGATCTTTCAATTTCTTCAGTATATCAGCCATTCTGAATTCAACGTCATCGACCTGGCACCCCAAGGAATGATCTGCCATAGCCGGAATCATCAGAAGGTTCTCCTTGGTAAATGTTGTGCTGAAAAATCTCCTCAGCTCTTCTGCCTTTTCAGTATTTGTACGAGCTATTGATCCATCATTGCACTTCAAATCTTCAATGGTCGACTTCGTCTTCAACCTTGTATTTATGTACCGCCACAGGGCCTTGGGATTTGTTTTGAAGTCTCTGGCTAATTTGGCTTCATACTCCTTACGTATTTGTCTAGTCCTTTTCCTGAGGCTATTTCGAAGGACTGCAAATCTGGCATATGCAGCATCATCCCTGGTTCTTAAATATTTTGCGTATAGTTTATTTTTCCTTCTTCTCATATGGACTGTTTCCACATCCATAAACAGATTACGTTGTGACGTCTTTGCTTTTCGCGGAATGCAATCCTTGATAGCTTTGTTCAGTTCTGACAAAATGTTGTTCCAACAAGTTTTCCAGTGTCCACTAGGAAGTCCCAATCAACTTGCTCTAGTAATCCTCTCAGCTTTGCATAATCACCTTTATTGATATTGAAATGGTCCTTGCTGGCACTGGGAGCATCAGTTGATACAAGTATTTGAAATGCAAGACATGAATGGCCACTGCGACCCAGAGGAGCAATGTGTGTGCCATCTTGTACCATAGCTTCCTCATTCGAAAAGATCAGATCAAGGACACTTGGAGACTCACCGTGTCTGAATCGGGTGGGGTTAATTACGTGTTGGTAAAGAAAGCATTTTTGCGTGCATGGCAAGAAGTGCTGTGAAAAATGGTTTGGGCCTTCGGTACATACATTGTTGTTCCAGTCGATCTCTTTCATATTAAAATCACCCACAATCACCAAATGAGTTGCCCTTCTGTTGGAAACTTCGTGAAACAATCTACAAAGTCGTTCAGTAGAGTATCTGTCTGTAGTTTTCTGCCTGTTGCGGTATACCAGGACCAACAAGAGTGAATCTGAACCAGACAACTTAATTTCAACCACAAGATGCTCATCAAAAATACTCTCCAACTGTATAGGAGAGATGCTGAAGCAATTTTGAACATATATTGCCAGCCCTCTCTTTCCTGATGTACCGAGATCTGGATCTTCTGGATTAAAATTAGTTATAGCATTTCTGTACCCTGGTATTTCCAGGCCCTTTGTTGTGATAGCCAGTTTCTGTGCTTTAGGAATTACCTCAGCGACGAGTACAATATTAGGTTTCTCAATGTTGGCACATAATGTCAAGGCATCTCTTTTGTTCAGAAGACCATCAGCATTTGTATACAACAACTTGATGTTTTGTCTCCCCTGTAGGTTTTCCCCAGTTACCTGTTCTCTATTTTGCTGCCCATCTATCAATCATTCTTGAGCTTGTCCTGATGCTAAATCTCTGTCTCCTTGTGCTTTTTCCGCGCCAGTTTGCACTGGAGCTACCGTTTGTTCAGCACCACCTACAGCACCTTCTTCATGAGCACCAATCTCAGAGTCAGCACCTTCCATTAGCCCTGCAAGTGCTCCAGCCTGTCTCCCCTGCACTTGCACATCACAAACTGTTATCTGTGGTTGGTTTACTGCCAGCCTATTCCCGCTTGGGCGTTGGCTCCTTCTCGCCATGATTTTGCCCTTTGAGATGTATACATCCTCCCCTTATCTCTCCTGTCACAGACCTCAGCTCTGAGCTTCCCATGTGCCTGTCTTTCCATCCTGGTCATGTCCGGATTTATGTACACATTTTTGTACTTCTCTAGCTCTCGCAGATCCTTAGCTGCCCTCACCACATCCCACTTTACATCTTCAGATAGAGTGGACACAAGCAGCAGTCTGGGTCTGCCATCGCCTGATTTTGCTCCCAGACGAACTACTTTGCCAACATCTACCTCCAAATGCAGTTCATGAAACATATCATAGACAGCCTGTTTCTCAGCAGCCATGCGATTCCCAACACCTGCTCCTTGTTCTTCAGGCAGGTTGCTTATGATCAGGTTGCACTTACGGTTTTCCCTGTCAAAGCACTCCTGTACCATGCCTGGCTCCAGAGCTGGGGTTGTTTTTTTGACTCGTCATCTGTTCCATCTTTTCTCCCACCGTTTTCTTTACCACATCTGCATAGGAAGCACGCATTCCCTCACTGGATGCAATGCCATCCTTGACCGAGGCTAGCTTATCTGTATTCTCCAGCACAGCTTTCTCTACTCTACCTAGTGCTTTGCCTAGATTCGCTTCCAGCTTTTGGTACTTGTTGTTGTTCTCAATCATCAAGGCCTTAACATCCACCTTGATGGTCTCCTCCAGCTCCTGAATGTGGCGTCCAATCTTCTCGATCCCATTTTTAAGTGCCACCGAGTTTACTGGGTTTCCCCCATTCACCAAGCTGCGAAACTCTGGGACACTCTTTTTGCATCCTTGACACATCCAGATGAGGTCAAGGTCCCTGATGGCCCCAGCAGCCTTGATATTCAGACCTTCACACTGCAGATGGAGCCACTGGAGACAAATTGCACACCTAATGGATCCCATGGCACCCTCCGCTACTGGCTTTCCACATACCTGGCCATCGGTGTTAGACCCAACACATACCTTGCTTGGCTCCTTTCCCGCTTCTTTTCCCCGCTACCTTTTCCTGTCTCATTTTCCTGCATCCTCAGGGTTGGTGGTGGAGACATTGACATAGAATGCCTTGGGGAACACCTTTGAGCAGCCTCAGCTGACGTCTTACTTGGAATGTCAAGTCTTCTCGACATTTATTATTTCCAGAATTCACCCAATATATTCAATATTTGAAGGTTTAAATTCAAGATATCACGATATTCATTATGGATACCGTCAACGACCTGCGCAAGTTTTGCCGCAAAAACAATGTAGTTGTTTACCGAGAGCGGGAGCCTTTAACCACCTAAACTACTTATAAATAACAATTTAGAAGCTTGAGATTCACTATTACAACTACTCTTGATACCTCACAAACTATTAAATGCTTTAAATCGGAAAATAACTACGGGGCCAATTAGAGCGAAGTCAACAACCCGGTTGCTAGGCAACCACCTCCCTTATTCTTGTCATGTATGTGAATGATGTGTTATTTCGATTGCAATACATCTGATGAAGGGCTGTGCCCGAATGCAAATGTAAAACAAAGTTTAATTTCTTACTTCGGGACATTCAAGGAGAAGGTCGATTAAACAAACATTAACAAATATATGCATGCTCCTTGCACAAGCACTACGAGAAACAAAATATTGTTTTGATTCTTTCAATCGGGAAGAATCAATTCTCAAATTTGTTATTCATGAATCAAAAGGTGATTGAATACACTGGCGGCCGCAGGGGAGGGGGGGGGCACGGGGGCCATGCCCCCCCCCTTGGCTCCCAAAGGTGGGGCCATATTGCCTTTTGGCCCCACCCCCCCCCCCCCCCCTTTGCCAGTACCAACCAGGGCCTATTTTAACATTTTGGCAGTTGACGATTTTGTCCCTCTCCAGTCCCTGAAAATGTCATGAAACAGCAATTACAATAGAAATACAATGCATCAAATTTTTGTGTCGATCCAACCGACGGTGCGGAGTCGGCACGTGCGCGCGTGCGCCATTCGTTTAACATAGGAAACGCGACATTGTGAAATCGCGAAAAACGTGCAAGTTTCGCTCGGTTCCCCGGCCGCTTGCTCGGCAACCGAGAGTCGCAGCGATATGCAAGCAACACTATGTGATAGATAATCGATTGGCCTTGCGTATAGGATGTCGTCCAGAGCGATGCGCGTGCCACGTGCAAAGTGGTGACCACTTTCATGATACAATTGGCATATTCAGGATTTAAATTGGTGCTCGGAAACCGTTCGACGTAGAGGGCTGATCCGGGCACTATTTTGCAGGCGCAGGGACCGTCTTCAAATTATATGTGTTACTTAAAGCTGTGTGACTAATATTTTGGCGTTGAAGTTGAAATGCAATATTTTTGGACAGTTTAATCCTTCACACCGCCGTAACACCCAAAACAAGGACAAACTTGACCGGCAAATTTACACCGACGGATAGCGCCGTTCTTGCTGACCTATATCCATCCAAAATATTATGTAAATCGCTCATAGGTAACTTATGCTGAAGTCAAACGTAAACTATTACCGACGCTAACGTTGCGAAATAATTTCGTCGAATAAAATAGCATCGTTTAAGTTTGCCCAGACTGACACTGCCGCAGTCAAATTCATCAATGAGCGCATGACTAGCTGACGTCGCACCTCCCTCCCGGAGAGATTTTGTTGAAGCCGGTTGACATATTTCAGGCATGTAAACCGCTAAAATGTTTTGGCAGAGACTGCGACACGGGAACGAGATACGGTAAGAAGATATGGGAACGAAATACGGCAACAAGATACGGAAACTGGGTACGAGAAAGGGATTCTGGAACGAGATACGGGAACAGGGTATGGAAATGAGATACGGGAACTAGATATGGTAAGGAGATATCGGAACGGTGTACGAGATACGGGAATGAGATACGGGAACGGGATACGGGATCGGGATACGGGAATGAGATACGGGAGCGGGATACAGGAGCGGAATACGGGAGCGGGATACGGGACCGGGATATGGGAGCGGGATACGGGAGCGGAATATGGGAGCGGGATACGGTAACGGGTTACGGGAGCGGGATATGGGAGCGGGATACGGGAGCGGGATACGGGAGCGGGATAAGGGAACGGGATACGGGAACGGGTTACGGGATCGGGATACGGTAATGGGAAATGGGAACTGAGATACGCGAGATATGGGAACAGGATACGGCAACGGAGCAGATACGGGAACGGATACGGGAACGGGATACGGGAACGGGATACGGGAACGGGATACGGGAACGGGATACGGGAACGGGATACGGGAACGGGATACGGGAACGGGATACGGGAACGGAATACGGGAACGGGATACGGGAACGGGATACGGGAACGGGATACGGGAACGGGATACTGTAATGGGATACGGGAACGGGAAACGGGAACGGGATACGGGATACGGGATACTGGATACGGGAACTGGATATGGGAACGGGAGACGGGAACGGGATACGGGAACGGGTTACGGGAACGGGATACGGAAACTGGATACGGGAGCTGATTAAAGGATACGGTAACGGTATACGGGATACATGAACTGGATACGGGAACGGGATACGGGAACGGGATACGGGAACGGGATACGGGAACGGGATACGGGAACGGGATACGGGAACGGGATACGGGAACGGGATACGGGATACGGCAACGGGATACGACAACTGGATACGGCAACGGGATACGGGATGCGGGATACGGGATACGTGAACAAGAAACAGGAACAGGATACGGGAACAGGATACGGGAACGGGAACGGGATACGGGAACGTGATACGGGAACGTGATACGGGAACCGGACACGGGAACCGGATAGGGAACTGGATACGGGAACGGGAACGGGATACGGGAACGGGAACGGGATACGGGAACGGGATACGGGATACGGGAACGGGATACGGGAACGGGATACGGGAACGGGATACGGGAACGGGATACGGGAACGGGATACGGGAACGGGATACGGGAACGGGATACGGGAACGGGATACGGGAACGGGATACGGGAACGGGATACGGGAACGGGATACGGGAACGGGATACGGGATACGGTAACGGGATACGGGACACGGGAACGGGAAACGGGAACGGGATACGGGATACGGGATACGGGATACGGGAACGGGATACGGGAACGGGATACGGGAACGGGAACGGAATACGAGATACGGACTACGGAATACGGAATACGGAATAATGAATGCGGAATACTGAATAGTTACATATAATTTGGGAATTTGGGAATACCCAATAATTTAGCAGAAGTGTTAAACCATTTCGCAAAATGGGATGATGGGTCTTTCAGCTCGCAAAGTTACAATTTCCTTGCATCAATTCTCAGAATAAATAATATGCAGCGAACGAATGAACAAACTGACATAAGCCTAAAGGCGGCCGCACACTAGGCTATTCGGCGCGCGATATACTGCGACATTCCGCCTCGGAAAATCGCGTCGATTCCGCTGAATATCGTCCTTGTTCCGGCGGATTCGGCGCTGTCTGCTCGCGAGATTCCGCCCCGCCGACCTAAAGCATGTCGCAACCTGTGCCTACAGCCTGTCACAAGGTAAATTAATGATGGCCATTTTTCGACGAAGATGTAAGTTTAGAACCACGAAACTTTTCCATAATAAATTTAACAGCGGCAAGAGCATGCTGTGCAAAATGTGCACCTCTGTCTTGCATAGATTCACCACTGTAGCCTGATCAATTTTGTTGTCCGCGGCTCCGCGGCGTTCAGTCGCCGAAAAAAGCTCGTTCGAATCAGCTTTTTTCCGCCGGTCCGCAGATGGCCGGCCGACGACATTCGTCCGCGATTTTTGACGTTTCGGCTGACTCGAAGGCGGAATGTCGCTAAAGATGCGCGGAAAGTCGTAGCGATATCGCGACTTCCGTGCGCCGAATGGCCTAGTGAGCGGCCGCCTTAAGGGCGAAAATGACTCACAGTTGTATGAAAACAAAATAAGACACACTGTACTTTGGGAAACGGATCTTAGAAATGATGTAAATCAATGTCTCCAAATTGACGTCGTTGGCTATCACAGATCCCATGACGCCGGACCGCCGTTGCCCCCCCCCCCCTTTATTGGTCGTCTGGGGCCGCCAGTGATTGAATAATTCAAGTTCCAAAATGAATCATGATTGAATCATTCCCAAAAGTTGAATCAATAACCAGTCTGGGGGGGGGGGGGGGCAGATGGATCCAGTAGGGCCTGACCTGCAGCCCCCCCTCTCCAGGCAGAGTCCTAGGATTGTTTTGAAGCCATGGTGCAAGTTAAAAATGCATCCTAAAAAACTAACAATATAGAGTTGAAAATTCAGCCTAAGAAGACCACATGATGCACTCAGCATCGGTTTTGCCAAAAATGAACTCACCCATCAGGCAAGGTCCTACCAAATGTGTGGAAAAGTTATTCTATATTGGTCGAAGGCAGAATACCTGCTAGTTTAGTGTCTGATGTGGTATGTTGAGGTGCTAAAGATGTCTCATTTGTATGAATTTGTCCTCTAAAGTTGCACATGTATGTGCTGAACTTGAACTTGGTATGTAGGTCAGGAGTATCACCCCTGTTTGTTACCCCTCCTCCCACTCCAACAGGATAATTTTAATCCTGCTAATCTGGGGGAGGGGTGCAGAGTGATTCTGAGGGGCCATCTGATTTTTTGTGTGTTCTTTATTCATTGTTTTCTTCCAACGCCTGTGTTATTGTTGACAACCTTTGACTTAAGGAACATATTTGCATGCTGGTACACAATATGGCAGCACGTTATGATGGCATAGTACTATGTGGCAGATGACAGCATTGCAAAAGTAGCAACATAGTACACCAAGGCAACATTTTAATATCTTATTACCACAAATTGACTCCAGAAGTCGTCGCACCCTAAAACCCCAATCAACAAATAACAAAACCTATGTCTGTCAGTATCAAACGTTTTGTCTTGGAAAAGTTGACAAAATTGTAGGGAAAAAAACTGGTGACAAACTTGGGGCTTCAGAATCCCAACGGTGACACACAGCTAGGGTTTCCCAGCCCTGGTTATGTGACGGATCTTTCTTGAACAAAAAAAAAAATTGAAATGGTAGGTTTCGATGTGCTATATGGTTATGTGGCGTTTACGTGGTTATGCGTGTTGTGTTTTGCTTATTTGGTTTTGTGGCGCGACGACTACTTGGGTCATTTTGCGGGCGGTTATGCCTATTAGAAATATGTCACGACATGGATACGCACGCTGTATCTTCACGGCAACTGTGTAGTAACTAGTGGAGTGTTGAACTAAAACGGCTCTTCTGGCCGTGCGTCATGCTCAGTATCGGGAAGCCCTGCGTTTCGAACTGCTGACTGGCGGCGACGCGGGCTGATGACAGTTGATGACAGTGCTCGTGCGGTCGGCCGCCGCGCCGGCTCCCTAGCTCGCTGCGTCTGGGACGACCGTGGCGTTCCTCCTCTGTCACCCTGCTCCGTGCCTGCACGGCACATCACAGCAGCCAGCGCAGTGAATGACCTCGGCCGGCTATTTCGGTGTGCTGTACCGCGCGCTGCTGCAATGGGAGCAGCGGGTATTTCCGAGATGAAGGGTTTTACAGTAATGCGTTATATTGTCGCCGACTGCCACTCGGTGCCCGCACGCCAACAGAGAGCTGTCCGGTGTCAGCCGTTCGCACATGTCTCGGCCCATGTCTCATGTTGTCCATGTCTCATGTTGTCCATGTCTCATGTTGCCCATGTTCGTACATGTCTCGGCCCACTACATAGGCATTGCGCTGTGACGAACTGAGCCGTTATTTACCGTTATATGCTGACGATGCTAATGAGGTATGTGGCAATTATTTTATACCGCGGCGGATAGTGGGCGGAAAATGGCTGAAAGCCATTTCGCATGACGGAATGATTTTAATCAAACGTTAATCGTGACGGTGATGAGATCTACGGTTTGCCGTCTTGGTGAAACACAATGAGCACAGCTAAAATGCAGCATGGGTAATGGCAGGCCAAGTTTCAGAAAATCAATGTCACAACATATGAGCATGCAGTATATTGCTCATATGTATATGCAACCAATATTTGGTGAATGGTGAAGAAGGACCTCCAGAACATTATACTCTCTGTTAATAGTCGTGAACAACTACTGTGAACGGCAGGTCGCTTGGGACCCTGATTTTCGGCGATAACTTTTGAAGGCATTAACTGGCATTAGCGAATTTCTCGCAATGAACGTTTCAGACCCTGCGCCAATTTGTATTGTAATGTTGTTTAATGTCAAACGAAAATTTAGGGCACTTTCCATTCACTCGTAATGCTGAAGCTATAATTCGAGCTCGGATAGAGGCTAACGCCCGGTAGCTCTGTAATCCCGCCCTCGACTCCGCCCACCACTCGCAACTGACCGGTCACGGGTCGGACAGCGCCGGTTCAAGGTCAGCCAGGGTGGAGATAAGCTCTGACGTCAGAGCATAGCTCTGCCGTTTCACGATAGCCTCTACCCACAGATTGAATTCCCTGCGCGAGTTTTAACATTACGAGTGAATGGAAAGTGCCATAAATTTTCATTTGACATTCAACAACTTGCAAAAAAATGACGCAGGGTCTGAAACGTTCATTGCGATAAATTCGTCCATGTCAGTTAATGCCTTCAAAAGTTATCGCCGAAAATTGGGGTCCCAAGCGGTCTGCCGTTCACAGTAAAATGATAATCTAAGTTGACTTATCAACGCCTGAACCACGTCACGTACTCGGCACCTGCCTCTCCTGATGTGAACCTGTTTCTCTCGGTGACGTCAGCCTGTTGTTCTGTGGCAGTTGCAACTGCTTCAGACACTGTCAGTGGCAGCTGCAGGTATTATCAGGTTGCCACTCGGTGTCACTTCCAGCTGCCTGTGACACACTGTCAGTCGAAGCTGCCGGCGACACCGCAACCGCCAGCTGTCTCGCCGGTGTGACGGATACAGAGACTCAGCTCGTTCACAGGCAGCCGGGGGAGGGTTGATAACGGCACGGTACGCTCACAGGCGCGGAGATGAGTCACCGGCTGCACCGAGTTCCGGAAATCGTCCGCTGTCGTCCGCTGTCGTCCGCTTCACCCCGGCTGCTCGCTCACGTCGTAATGGGAGAGAATGGGAGAGAATGGGAGAGTGGGAGGGATGGAGTCGAGTCGGCGGGAGATCGTTCGTTCGTCTGCAGGCTGGGGATGAGCCACCATTATTCACATGAATAGACGCGGCGGTGTATGGTAGGCGACGAATGTGAATTTGGAACGTTAGAGTACCGTAAACTGGGGTGAAGTGAGAATTGGGATGAAGTGAGACACAAGTTTTAATTCAATCTAGTTCATTTGTTAAACGGATGAGAAGAGTAGAACTACTTCCAGGTGATAGGAAATTTATAATTCTTCACTGATGGGATCGGAAATACAGTTTCCCCTTCAAAGATACAAAACTAGATTGAATAGAAGCTGTGTCTCACTTAACCCACCGTCTCACCACTGGTGGAACTGTATATACTTTCGGACCCACCGTCTCACCACTGGTGGAACTGTATATACTTTCGGACCCACCGTCTCACCACTGGTGGAACTGTATATACTTTCGGACCCACCGTCTCACCACTGGTGGAACTGTATATACTTTCGGACCCACCGTCTCACCACTGGTGGAACTGTATATACTTTCGGACCCACCGTCTCACCACTGGTGGAACTGTATATACTTTCGGACCCACCGTCTCACCACTGGTGGAACTGTATATACTTTCGGACCCACCGTCTCACCACTGGTGGAACTGTATATACTTTCGGACCCACCGTCTCACCACTGGTGGAACTGTATATACTTTCGGACCCACCGTCTCACCACTGGTGGAACTGTATATACTTTCGGACCCACCGTCTCACCACTGGTGGAACTGTATATACTTTCGGACCCACCGTCTCACCACTGGTGGAACTGTATATACTTTCGGACCCACCGTCTCACCACTGGTGGAACTGTATATACTTTCGGACCCACCGTCTCACCACTGGTGGAACTGTATATACTTTCGGACCCACCGTCTCACCACTGGTGGAACTGTATATACTTTCGGACCCACCGTCTCACCACTGGTGGAACTGTATATACTTTCGGACCCACCGTCTCACCACTGGTGGAACTGTATATACTTTCGGACCCACCGTCTCACCACTGGTGGAACTGTATATACTTTCGGACCCACCGTCTCACCACTGGTGGAACTGTATATACTTTCGGACCCACCGTCTCACCACTGGTGGAACTGTCTATACTTTCGGACCCACCGTCTCACCACTGGTGGAACTGTATATACTTTCGGACCCACCGTCTCACCACTGGTGGAACTGTATATACTTTCGGACCCACCGTCTCACCACTGGTGGAACTGTCTATACTTTCGGACCCACCGTCTCACCACTGGTGGAACTGTATATACTTTCGGACCCACCGTCTCACCACTGGTGGAACTGTATATACTTTCGGACCCACCGTCTCACCACTGGTGGAACTGTATATACTTTCGGACCCACCGTCTCACCACTGGTGGAACTGTATATACTTTCGGACCCACCGTCTCACCACTGGTGGAACTGTCTATACTTTCGGACCCACCGTCTCACCACTGGTGGAACTGTATATACTTTCGGACCCACCGTCTCACCACTGGTGGAACTGTCTATACTTTCGGACCCACCGTCTCACCACTGGTGGAACTGTATATACTTTCGGACCCACCGTCTCACCACTGGTGGAACTGTATATACTTTCGGACCCACCGTCTCACCACTGGTGGAACTGTATATACTTTCGGACCCACCGTCTCACCACTGGTGGAACTGTATATACTTTCGGACCCACCGTCTCACCAACTGGTGGAACTGTATATACTTTCGGACCCACCGTCTCACCACTGGTGGAACTGTATATACTTTCGGACCCACCGTCTCACCACTGGTGGAACTGTATATACTTTCGGACCCACCCGTCTCACCACTGGTGGAACTGTATATACTTTCGGACCCACCGTCTCACCACTGGTGGAACTGTATATACTTTCGGACCCACCGTCTCACCACTGGTGGAACTGTATATACTTTCGGACCACCGTCTCACCACTGGTGGAACTGTATATACTTTCGGACCCACCGTCTCACCACTGGTGGAACTGTATATACTTTCGGACCCACCGTCTCACCACTGGTGGAACTGTATATACTTTCGGACCCACCGTCTCACCACTGGTGGAACTGTATATACTTTCGGACCCACCGTCTCACCACTGGTGGAACTGTATATACTTTCGGACCCACCGTCTCACCACTGGTGGAACTGTATATACTTTCGGACCCACCGTCTCACCACTGGTGGAACTGTATATACTTTCGGACCCACCGTCTCACCACTGGTGGAACTGTATATACTTTCGGACCCACCGTCTCACCACTGGTGGAACTGTATATACTTTCGGACCCACCGTCTCACCACTGGGTGGAACTGTATATACTTTCGGACCCACCGTCTCACCACTGGTGGAACTGTATATACTTTCGGACCCCACCGTCTCACCACTGGTGGAACTGTATATACTTTCGGACCCACCGTCTCACCACTGGTGGAACTGTATATACTTTCGGACCCACCGTCTCACCACTGGTGGAACTGTATATACTTTCGGACCCACCGTCTCACCACTGGTGGAACTGTATATACTTTCGGACCCACCGTTCTCACCACTGGTGGAACTGTATATACTTTCGGACCCACCGTCTCACCACTGGTGGAACTGTATATACTTTCGGACCCACCGTCTCACCACTGGTGGAACTGTATATACTTTCGGACCCACCGTCTCACCACTGGTGGAACTGTATATACTTTCGGACCCACCGTCTCACCACTGGTGGAACTGTATATACTTTCGGACCCACCGTCTCACCACTGGTGGAACTGTATATACTTTCGGACCCACCGTCTCACCACTGGTGGAACTGTATATACTTTCGGACCCACCGTCTCACCACTGGTGGAACTGTATATACTTTCGGACCCACCGTCTCACCACTGGTGGAACTGTATATACTTTTCGGACCCACCGTCTCACCACTGGTGGAACTGTATATACTTTCGGACCCACCCGTCTCACCACTGGTGGAACTGTATATACTTTCGGACCCACCGTCTCACCACTGGTGGAACTGTATATACTTTCGGACCCACCGTCTCACCACTGGTGGAACTGTATATACTTTCGGACCCACCGTCTCACCACTGGTGGAACTGTATATACTTTCGGACCCACCGTCTCACCACTGGTGGAACTGTATATACTTTCGGACCCACCGTCTCACACTGGTGGAACTGTATATACTTTCGGACCCACCGTCTCACCACTGGTGGAACTGTATATACTTTCGGACCCACCGTCTCACCACTGGTGGAAACTGTATATACTTTCGGACCCACCGTCTCACCACTGGTGGAACTGTCTATACTTTCGGACCCACCGTCTCACCACTGGTGGAACTGTATATACTTTCGGACCCACCGTCTCACCACTGGTGGAACTGTATATACTTTCGGACCCACCGTCTCACCACTGGTGGAACTGTATATACTTTCGGACCCACCGTCTCACCACTGGTGGAACTGTATATACTTTCGGACCCACCGTCTCACCACTGGTGGAACTGTATATACTTTCGGACCCACCGTCTCACCACTGGTGGAACTGTATATACTTTCGGACCCACCGTCTCACCACTGGTGGAACTGTATATACTTTCGGACCCACCGTCTCACCACTGGTGGAACTGTCTATACTTTCGGACCCACCGTCTCACCACTGGTGGAACTGTCTATACTTTCGGACCCACCGTCTCACCACTGGTGGAACTGTATATACTTTCGGACCCACCGTCTCACCACTGGTGGAACTGTATATACTTTCGGACCCACCGTCTCACCACTGGTGGAACTGTATATACTTTCGGACCCACCGTCTCACCACTGGTGGAACTGTATATACTTTCGGACCCACCGTCTCACCACTGGTGGAACTGTATATACTTTCGGACCCACCGTCTCACCACTGGTGGAACTGTATATACTTTCGGACCCACCGTCTCACCACTGGTGGAACTGTATATACTTTCGGACCCACCGTCTCACCACTGGTGGAACTGTATATACTTTCGGACCCACCGTCTCACCACTGGTGGAACTGTATATACTTTCGGACCCACCGTCTCACCACTGGTGGAACTGTCTATACTTTCGGACCCACCGTCTCACCACTGGTGGAACTGTATATACTTTCGGACCCACCGTCTCACCACTGGTGGAACTGTATATACTTTCGGACCCACCGTCTCACCACTGGTGGAACTGTATATACTTTCGGACCCACCGTCTCACCACTGGTGGAACTGTATATACTTTCGGACCCACCGTCTCACCACTGGTGGAACTGTATATACTTTCGGACCCACCGTCTCACCACTGGTGGAACTGTATATACTTTCGGACCCACCGTCTCACCACTGGTGGAACTGTATATACTTTCGGACCCACCGTCTCACCACTGGTGGAACTGTCTATACTTTCGGACCCACCGTCTCACCACTGGTGGAACTGTATATACTTTCGGACCCACCGTCTCACCACTGGTGGAACTGTATATACTTTCGGACCCCACCGTCTCACCACTGGTGGAACTGTATATACTTTCGGACCCACCGTCTCACCACTGGTGGAACTGTATATACTTTCGGACCCACCGTCTCACACACTGGTGGAACTGTATATACTTTCGGACCCACCGTCTCACCACTGGTGGAACTGTATATACTTTCGGACCCACCCGTCTCACCACTGGTGGAACTGTATATACTTTCGGACCCACCGTCTCACCACTGGTGGAACTGTATATACTTTCGGACCCACCGTCTCACCACTGGTGGAACTGTATATACTTTCGGACCCACCGTCTCACCACTGGTGGAACTGTATATACTTTCGGACCCACCGTCTCACCACTGGTGGAACTGTATATACTTTCGGACCCACCGTCTCACCACTGGTGGAACTGTATATACTTTCGGACCCCACCGTCTCACCACTGGTGGAACTGTATATACTTTCGGACCCACCGTCTCACCACTGGTGGAACTGTATATACTTTCGGACCCACCGTCTCACCACTGGTGGAACTGTATATACTTTCGGACCCACCGTCTCACCACTGGTGGAACTGTATATACTTTTCGGACCCACCGTCTCACCACTGGTGGAAACTGTATATACTTTCGGACCCCACCGTCTCACCACTGGTGGAACTGTATATACTTTCGGACCCACCGTCTCACCACTGGTGGAACTGTATATACTTTCGGACCCACCGTCTCACCACTGGTGGAACTGTATATACTTTCGGACCCACCGTCTCACCACTGGTGGAACTGTATATACTTTCGGACCCACCGTCTCACCACTGGTGGAACTGTATATACTTTCGGACCCACCGTCTCACCACTGGTGGAACTGTATATACTTTCGGACCCACCGTCTCACCACTGGTGGAACTGTATATACTTTCGGACCCACCGTCTCACCACTGGTGGAACTGTATATACTTTCGGACCCACCGTCTCACCACTGGTGGAACTGTATATACTTTCGGACCCACCGTCTCACCACTGGTGGAACTGTATATACTTTCGGACCCACCGTCTCACCACTGGTGGAACTGTATATACTTTCGGACCACACCGTCTCACCACTGGTGGAACTGTATATACTTTCGGACCCACCGTCTCACCACTGTGGAAACTGTATATACTTTCGGACCCCACCGTCTCACCACTGGTGGAACTGTATATCACTTTCGGACCCACCGTCTCACCACTGGTGGAACTGTATATACTTTCGGACCCACCGTCTCACCACTGGTGGAACTGTATATACTTTCGGACCCACCGTCTCAACCACTGGTGGAACTGTATATACTTTCGGACCCACCGTCTCACCACTGGTGGAACTGTATATACTTTCGGGACCCACCGTCTCACCACTGGTGGAACTGTATATACTTTCGGACCCACCGTCTCACCACTGGTGGAACTGTATATACTTTCGGACCCACCGTCTCACCACTGGTGGAACTGTATATACTTTCGGACCCACCGTCTCACCACTGGTGGAACTGTATATACTTTCGGACCCAACCGTCTCACCACTGGTGGAACTGTATATACTTTCGGACCACACCGTCTCACCTACTGGTGGAACTGTATATACTTTCGGACCCACCGTCTCACCACTGGTGGAACTGTATATACTTTCGGACCCACCGTCTCACCACTGGTGGAACTGTATATACTTTCGGACCCACCGTCTCACCACTGGTGGAACTGTATATACTTTCGGACCCACCCGTCTCACCACTGGTGGAACTGTATATACTTTCGGACCCCAACCGTCTCACCACTGGTGGAACTGTATATACTTTCGGACCCACCGTCTCACCACTGGTGGAACTGTATATACTTTCGGACCCACCGTCTCACCACTTGGTGGAACTGTATATACTTTCGGACCCACCGTCTCACCACTGGTGGAAACTGTATATACTTTCGGACCCACCGTCTCACCACTGGTGGAACTGTATATACTTTCGGACCCGACTCGTCTCACCACTGGTGGAACTGTATATACTTTCGGACCCACCGTCTCACACACTTGGTGGAACTGTATTATACTTTCGGACCCACCGTCCTCCACCACTGGTGGAACTGTATATACT
>JAXIVJ010007288.1:52500-61557 GCA_036785665.1 Chirona hameri | reverse complement strand
CCTGAGATGACCCAGGTTATTATTTTTTCAAAGTGTGCGCAATTGATGTCCTAAACAGGTGTGCCAAAACCCGGCGGCGCTGCGCGCTGCCGTTTTTTTGGCTATCTGTGAAAAACTCGAGGGGGGGGGGGGGGTGCGGAAATCAACCCCCTGCAATGCGCGGGTTAAGAACATTTACAGAAAGTCCTTAACAAAGCCTTATTTATTTTGTAAACGTCGGGTGTTCCTATCTGCCATAACGGGAAAAGTGGTTTAATTACACGGGAGTATATCCATTTATATTTCCTCCCGTCACACACCATTTTGGTCAATTACAAGCCCTCGGTGGATGGTTGACCTCGAGAAATCATCTATATATATAATATTCGTAAAATTAGGAGACCTCTTGGCTGGTCCTAAAGTTACGACAATAACCGCCATTTTGTTTGCGATCTGGAGGGCGGATTCAGCATTGTTTACCCCAATCTCTATCCTAGCTTCCCCTCCCCTCTCTGCTATGAGAATGGTACATCAGCAACCGAAACCCTCATAACTCGGTGTTTTGCAATCTGTTTTGCAAATCTCCGTGTCTACACTGATCGGACGGACTCGTTTTCTTCACCTCAGTATTCACAAACAATGTTAACATGATACCTGCTGAAACTGTCAGTTTGAAAACATTTAATACATTTTTACTCCTAAAATCGCCTTAGCGTTCGCATCATAAAATACGACATCAGCAACCCAAAGTGACAGGTTATCCTAGCTTGATATGAACCAGACCCAGATATGAATCAGATAGGACAAAAAGCCGCAGTTATAAGAGATGAACAACAGGGCCAGGCCCGCTGTGAGACCACAAAACTAAGCCGTCCCTGACCGTGCTATAATACACACACAGTCAGTGTCAATCTGCGAGCACATTGTCACCATCCACTACCCAGCTGATCGACGGCCGGCCACGGTCACTCTCCGGCGTCGAGCTTCACGGTACATCACAGAAACATGGAGGAACAGCAGGTCGCAGCAATATATCCTCACCAACGCGCGTGCGAGAAGTCAACGCTGTTCGCGCGGAAATGGCGGCGTGGCTGATGCGCGGATGATGATGATAATTTGGGTTTAAGGGCACCACAAGCTACAAGGCTATATGACGCCCCATATATGCGCGGAGAGCACAAGGATATCAAGAGCGAGATTGGTCTACAAGCAGGTCCACTGTGAGGCACAAAGTAAGCCGTACCTGGCCGGCTGACGCAGTCTATTTACACAGTCACAATCTGCGGGCACATTGGGTTACCATCCACTCCCAGCTATTAGGTCGCTCCGAACATACGGACACGCTGAGGCGACCGACGCGAGAACTCGGCCACGACCTCATCGAGGTTGAGCGCTCACCCCCGTATGTGGCGCCCACAGCAGCGAAGTTTAAGCGCGCCTGGACATGGTCGTGTACAGGTATGACGGAGGAGGAGACGGAGGAGGCTGACACTGCGCTCAGACGCGCAGCTCGTCGCCGGCACCGTCAGCATCAGACGCACCAGCTGACTTGATTCACCCAGTTACGTTTAATACACCCTTCAAACAATGCATATTCTAAGGATATTTCGGTAACATTCTCATAGTTTATAATCAAGCGATTATGGGTGATGTGAAGCGTATGCATGAATATCCACATAAAACGCAGCGTTTCCAGGTGCATTGAACGTCACAACCCAGTTTTATATCAGTGTAGGTACCTAGGTAAATGACTGAAAGCCAGAGGCGGTCGCAGAGCTGGGGGGGGGGGGCATCCGGGACATGCCTCCCTCAAAGGCCATGAGGGGGGGGGGACAACATATCTTTTGCCCCCTCCCCCAGTCACTTGGGGCCCAGGTGTGGCCGGCCTTGGCTCCAGGTCAGAATGGGCCCTCTAGAGGTCAGAGAGGAGGTCAACTGGGTGCCAGAATGGCCCATGAAGGAAGCGAGTCCTCTCGAGGCCAAAGTGGGCCTCTGGAGGTCGGAGAGGGCCCTCTGGAGGCCAAAGTGGGTCCCCTGTAGGCCAGAATTGGCCTCCGGAGGTCAGAGTGGGCCATCTGGAAGTTAAAGCGGGCCTATGGAGGCGAGATGGGCCCTATGGATGACAGAGTGGGCCCTCTAGAGGCAGGTGTGGGCCTTCTGAGGTCAGTGTGGGCTCCCTGGAGGCCACAGTGTATTGTATTGTATTGTATTGCGCGTCGTTGTGGGATCCAACATAGTTGGCTATTAACACCACAGAGTCATACAGTACACATACACAGCATACCTATATCGATTCCACAGTTGAGATAAAAATGTGTTGTACACGATAATGTAAAATACGCGCGGCAATCTACACACAGCCAGTAAAGATATGCGCAGTTGCAAACAAAGTAGTGATCAGGGTCGCAGAGCGAGTGTAGCGTTGAGGCGTCTCTTGAATGCCCGGAGCCGCCTGTCCGCCTCACCTCACTGGGGAGACCGTTCCAGGTCTGAATAGGACGGACCGGCACACGTTTTCCGCGTCGCTCCAGCCTGCACCGGCGCGTGTTCAGGACCGAGTCAGAGGACGCACGGGTAGTGCGCTCCGGATACGTCGGCACGGTACTCAATGAGGGACTTAAGGTTACCTGGTGCGTCTGCTGATTAATCAGCCTATGAATAAGAACGCAGTCCCTTTGTTGGATGGTCTCATCAAACGACAACCAGTTGAGCTGCTGGGACGTGCATCAGTAATACGATCATATTTACGTTTTTTGGTCACTACGCGCCGTTGCAAATTGATCACTTTTTCAATGCGTTGGCGTAAGAGACATGTGGGTGGAGACCAAGCTGGCAAACAGTAAGTGATATGGGGAAGAACCAAAGTCTGAACTAGTGTTTTTATGGTTGATATTGGAACGGTGTTGGTGAGTTTTCGAATAGTTAACAGAGTTCCGTAGCAGCGCCGCACGACTTTGGCTGTTTGTTTTTCCATGCTGAGCGTCTGATCGATTGCCACTCCGAGAATGTTCATGTGGTCAATCGGTGTCAGACGGACGCCATCAAAAGTCACACCAAATTCTGAAGCCTTTTTGACAGCAGTGTCGTACCGAACACGGACATTTCGGTTTTTGCAGGATTTGCTTTTAACCCGTTTTGCTTGAACCACGTGGATATGGCGCCAAATCACTCTCCACGTGTTTGCCGAGCTGTTCCAAACCAGTCATCGTCGGGGTGCGCTATGGAGGAGAACTGAATCGTCTGCGTAAGACACGATTTTACATTGTTCAGTGAGATGGCATGGGAGGTCATTGGTGAAAATATTGAAGGACGATAGGACCGAGGGTGCTGCCCTGTACCACTCCAAAGCTGACAGATTCCAGGCGATCGCTTCCCTTCACAGACTGCTTCCTACCACTAAAATAATCCCGGAACCAGTGCGTCGATATGCCGTACCATTCGAGCTTCATAAGAAGGGCGCCGCGATCGATGCAGTCGAACGCCTTGGAGAGGTCACACGATGTGGCGCACGTCACGTGACCCACGTCTCTGTTGCCCGAGATGGCGCTGACCACGTCCACCGAGGCTCCCTCCGTCGAGTGTCCAGATCGGTACGCATACTGCGTGGGCGACATTACATGGTTGACATTCAGATAATCTATCAGCTGTACACTAACGACTTTTTCGGCTAGCTTACCTATCACACTCAACACGCTAATGGGTCTATAGTTACACGGTTGGGTTTTATCGCCGGATTTATGAATGGGTACCACAATTGCCCGTTTCCACTCGGGAGGGACAACGCCACTGACAATCGACATGTTTACCATGAACAGAATGTGAGGCGCAAGGACCGCAAAGCAGCGTCTCACGATCTGCAGCGACACACCGTCGCAGCCCACCGCCGATGAGTTCGACATCCGCCGCAGAGCTGCACCGAGTTCAGGGATTGTTGCAGGCCGCACTCGGAACCCGGTACTGATCACGATCGGTGGCCTGGGCGGCACACCAACGACCGGCTGGTCGGCCAGCTCCTCCGCTATACGGTGGCCGACACCCGCGAAATAGGCGTTGAACTGGTCTGCTGTTTCCATGGTGAGACCAGCATCCGGGTCCTTGGTCTTGTTGGAGCTGATGGCATACGCTCTCAGGTCCTTCCACATGTCCTTCAGAGATGTTCGGGTCTTAAAAAACTCAGCCCGTGCCTTCGCTAGAGCGGCCTTGAACTGATTTCGTAGTGTGGTGTACTGACGTCGGGAGAAGTCTGTTCTCA
This sequence comes from Chirona hameri, assembly GCA_036785665.1. Lineage (NCBI taxonomy): Eukaryota > Metazoa > Arthropoda > Thecostraca > Balanomorpha > Balanidae > Chirona > Chirona hameri. The sequence goes on along the minus strand of JAXIVJ010007288.1, from coordinate 57,326 downwards.
GAACGTCCCATTCTCTGCGGGCCGAGTCTCTTCGTAGCTGCAGGTCTTGAAGTTCCTCATTGAGTGTGAGCCAGGGGCACCCTCGGCGCTTGAAACGGATCCGCTTCACAGGGCAGTGGGTGTCGACCGCCACACTCAGGGTATTGAGGAACGCTGAGTAGGCAGTTGCCACGTCGTAGGCGCCATACACGCTGGACCAGTCCGATGTCAGTAGATCCAGACACAGGTGATCGAAGTCTGTGCGTTTCATGGAGCGTGTGTTCACCTCTCGTGACTGGCGCTTGGCTCTTGGGAAAGGCGCGTCGGCAACAATGAGGTCGTGATCGCTGGCATGAGCACGAACGACACCGGCTGGGATGTGGGCGTCCGCCTGATTTGTGACTATATGGTCAATCAGAGAAGGTGTCGCGCATTGAGTCCTCTGGAAGCCAGAGGTGGAACTGTGGAGGTCAAAGTGGGCCCTTTGGAGGTCAGAGCGAGACATATGGAGGTCAGATGGGCCAAATGGAGTTCAGAGTGGGCTCTTTGAAAAATACCCTCTCAAACCACCAAAAATCCCTGTTGATTCTGTCAAGGCACTTCGAATGATATACATGGTGACCTTGTTAAATAAACTTTTTAAAAAATTGACCTCATGTCAAGGTCAAGTGGTGACCCAAGTAGGGCATGTTGCATATGAGAAGACGTGTCTCGACGAAACAAACACATTGCTGTCTGTTTTACTTCTCTATCTTCATTATGCCGGGAGTTATTGAGAAAAAAGGTGATGGTGACCTCGCATGACCTCAAATGACCCAATAGGACTGAATAAAACTTACACTTGGATCATCAAGAATATCCTATAATAACATGATCCATAAGTAATTGGACTAATATCATGCATATCCTTGAAATAGGAAGCATTTGTATATTTCCCCATTGACTTATTATGGGAGGTTACGAAATTGACCTGACCTTAGGTCACCGATATACAAATTCCGAGTTATAAGAATTGTAAGTACTTATGCGCTCATACATCCCGTAAGTTTCAAACTGATCGGTGAAAAACTCTGGCTTTGGCACAACTACAAACATTTTTGGAGGTGGGGTCACTTGACCTGGTCTGGTGACCTGACCTGAGATGACCCGAGGTTATTTTGTTTTCAAAGTGTGCGCAATTTATGTCCTAACAGGTGTGCCAAAACCCACCTGAGGGGGGGGGGGGGGTGGTGGAAATCAACCCCCCCTGCAGTGCGCGGGTTAACATTACACCTATGGGCATTGCATGGAGATAATCAACTTCAAAATGCCTCTGTCCCCCTAACTTACAGAAGGTGGTGATGTCCTTGCTAGTAATTTAAGCATCATTACTTTACAAGGAATGTTATATATGAATGAACAATGAAAGATTAAATGTGAGACCCCAGCTAATACACTGATGTCACAACGTTGTGCCAAGGTTGCGAAATGACACAACGTTGTAACAACATTATTTTGTAGACTCCCAGAAACGTTGTAACAACGTTACCTCATGACGCTCACAAAACATTGTCACGACGTTGTTACGTTACTTTGACGAGCATGGCTAACATGACTAACATGGTCACTCATTAATCATAGTAAGATGGTAAATATACTCAATTTAGGTAATTGTACCACATAAGTTTGATTGGGATGAGCAATACCCTCCAATGACGTCATCAAGCCGGCTTACCACCCGCCACTTCAGTTCAGGTCCGTCACACTACCTACAGTGCTGTGACAGTGCTGTGACTACAGTGCTGTGTACGACAGTGTGACGCCTGCTCCACCAATACCCAACTTTGTTCTCCACAACATTCACAACATTGTCACAACGCTGTCAAAATGTAAAATTCCAACTTTATATTTTTTACAATGTTACGTTATCTGTTAGCTGGGACATCACACAACCTGATGTTATGCTATCCTGGTACTCATCATAGCATTTGAAGTGCCATCCAATTGGCACATTAGTGAGAAAAAAAATCACCACAACACCTAGCCACCATGCTACACCAGTGCACAACAAATCATGATGGATTTTCCATACCATTCAGAGCTTACAAACTTCACTTACATAAACAAAAATCACAAAGTTATGTGTACGCCAGACTGGTTATTGATTCGACACTGATTGAATCGATTGGAATCGTTCAATCAAAATTCCTTGAATCAAAAAAATAATTGATTCACCACCAGATCTGTTGATTCATGAATCGTGATTGAATCAAAACCCGCATCAAATCAAGACGGATTGAATCAAAATATTTAACGATTCAAGTACACTGGTGAAGTGTGCAAGTACATGCTGTCCCAGTGGCTACATTCATTTATATTGAAATAGTATTGCTGTAACAATGTTTTAATGATAATATATATGTATGTTTCCATTTTTATTCATTTTACACAAAATCGCCACATATATTTAAATGTTGAATCAAACGTGAATCAATTAAAACATTCGTTTTTATTCTTTGAATCGGAAAGAATCAATTCTCTAAATTTTATCTGTGAATCGAACGGTGATTGAATCATGCATATTTCAAAATAAATCATGATTGAATCGTTTCAAAAATGTTGAATCAATAACCAGTCTGGTGTACACCATAACCAGATTATTCCTTCTCTCCAAAAACGCATTGAATGCTACACCAGAGCGGCAATTGTTGCAAAAATCACTGAAATACAGTATCCCAGCACACACCAAACACAACCGCCGGATCCTCCAGACGCCAAAATGTTCAACACTGCTGAACATTTCAAAGTGGCAGACGCAATCAGCTGTTGCGATCCGGCACTTCGGCGGTTGGCGGACGCGTGTTTCGCTCAGTTCACACCGCGTGAGGGTTCCGGCACCCGCCGGTCCCCCAAAATACTGGCAGATTGGCGGATCCGTCAGTATTTTGGCGTCCGTCAAAGCGCAGTGCGGACTCCGCTTTTCATATTCAGGTCAGGGCAGCCAAAGGTATGTCTGGTCTATTGGTGATTAGCAACTCGATGTTCAGCTAAAATAATATGCGACGCATATTGAGACATCTGAAAATAACAATTTTATTAAACGGGTTAAAGTTTTAGTAACATAATTCCTTTCCGATTAGCTTATCTAGTGAATAATCATCACTCATCAGTTAAGGTCATTACTGCATACATGTGCATGGATCTCAAAGTAGGATCTATGATCCCAGAGAATCTCTCGACAAAACGCAATGTTGGATATATAATCCCACTAGATCCCACGACACAATACAACAGTGGATCTGGGATCCCAGTGGATCCCTCGATTAAATTTGGCAACGGATCTAGGATCCCACAGGATCCCATGATAAACAATGAAAATGGATCTCTGATCCTAACGGATCTCGGATCAGACATATATTAAGCCATAATTATAGTATTTCTTGACAAAATATAACTAAATGTACACACCCAAGCTAGTTTCATTTACAACGAATTGAAATTTGCAACGAATTACTGACAATTACTTAAAATATGGGTTCTAAAAATACACTTTTGTATAATGGCGGATCTGGGATCCCAGCGGATCCCAATGCAATATGGTGCCTGCGATCCCGGATCCCGGCGGATCCGTCGACCAATGTTGAAGACGGATCTATGATCCCAGTGGATCCATCGACAAACCATGAAAGTGGATCTATGATCCCGGTGGATCCGGGATCCAGATCCCAGAGATCAGATCCCAGATCCATTTTCGGGATCCGAGCACATGTCTGGTCATTAGCAATTCCTTGTTGAAAATGCACTTTCTTCTGACGTCCGGAATGAAAATGGGCTGCTTGCTGGTTGTTTTGCTGATATGTAGCGGATTCACATTATGCATTATTCATTCGGAAGACAGCCTCGACAGGGAGTGATGGTGCCGAGCCCAGTTCGCCGGACGCCATTTTCTCGCCTTCTCTGAATCCTGCATTTGCATTTTTCGTTTTCAGCTCAATATAGCGCTGCATGGCTCTCTTCTGCATAAGTGGACAAGTGCACAAAGACATATTGCAGGCTGGTTAAAGCCACTTAACATTCGCATGAGTCATGATCGGCAGAAACATTGGTATCAGTAGCAGCTATTCAATATTTTGGTTCTGCTACTCTATTTTGGTTCATCGATATGGCCGATATGGTCGCCGTATGGCCTTAGTAGTCGCGGCGCCCATCAACCCCAGATCATCATCATAATGATCATCGATTAACAAAAGTAGCAACATTCATGCGATGTATTCCATTGATAAAATATAAGCAACTGTTTGTCGGGATAATACAATGCGCTCTCATTCCTACTCCTTACGACGGTATGCATAACTTAGTTGGGAAATGAGTTTGAACTTCGATATGACAATCAAGTTAGACACCCGAGATTAAATCCAACGGACACTGAAGAGGGGCTGGGCTGGTACAGCAGAGTTAGACACTCGATATTAAATCCAACTGACACTGAAGAGGGGCTGGTATAGCAGAGTTAGATACCCGATATTAAATCCAACTGACACTGACACTGATCCAGCAGAGTTAGACACCCGATATTAAATCCAACTGACACTGAAAAGAGCCTGGTACAGCAGAGTTAGACACCCGATATTAAATCCAACTGACACTAAAAAGAGCCTGGTACGGCAGAGGGGGAGCATTGGACCATGTTCATTGCTCATGCCTCCAGCATCCATTATATGTCCTGTGCGTTTACTGGTGCATTCCAATTTCCAACTACTAAGATAAGATTCACAGCCGATACGGTTACTGTTGCCGCCTGCATCACAAACTGCGTTTCTATATTTGGTGTTGGGCACATCCGCAACGCAGACATAACGACGGGCAGC
>JAXIVJ010007288.1:0-47500 GCA_036785665.1 Chirona hameri | reverse complement strand
GTTCAATCCATCGTGACCTTTTCACACGATCAAACATTTTGTACTTGACCTGACCTGTGACGTCATCAGGGACCCTGAGGTCAACAATATTAGGTTTACCTCGATAAATTCTCCAGGGCTATCGAATGCCGTTTGCATTTTTAAAATCCGTCTAGTAGTTCCGGAGATTCGAGGGGGCAAAAAATAGCCCCCAGTAAGTCGCGTTATTGAATATACCGCAGTAACTTGCGGGTTAACGCCAAAGGACGTGTGTGGTGTTGTAAAAAAAAAACGATCTGACGGTTTGGAGTATTTTCCAGTTGAGTCAGGTGGTTCACTCGCTTCACTGCCGTCGCATTGTGTAGACCTCATGTGTGTTGAATTTACGAGCATTCCCTTTGTGACAGAGTTTCACCAGTAACACAATGCCATGTATTATAAAGCTTCCAGGAATACAAGACTCATGAGGCGGTTAGCTCTTGGTTCGCAAGTAGGCGTTGTAAAACAAACAATCTAGGCCACCCATCGATCAGAAAGTCGATCGGATCGATCAGATCAGAAATGAATTTTGGGGTTGACTTCACTCGTACAATGTCAACTACAATGACTACTTTTACTTTTGTATTACCGAACTCCAGGTTAGCATGTCGGTGGGCACAGAAGGACATGCAAAATCGATACGCCTGAAAACTGATGTATCAATTATTCATAGTGGATTAACAACGTATGTTTCATTGGCAAATAATGTAAATATTACAGAAAGCCACCTCGCTCCAAAGTCTATATTCACTCCATTAACAAATCATGCATACTTTTTGTTTCCGAACATCGCAGATAATAACATTCATAGTTTCATTTCAATAGCCCTTTTTCATAACCATTAGGCCGTTTTTCATATCACATTTTACAGCACTTTCTTTAACGATGACATGTTGTTCTTTATTCTGTGGACCTTCTATTCAATGGCTCACCATTAAGTCAGAGATACCGCTGGGGTTGCTGGATTTGGATAAATGAACCCACGCTCTGAGCGGTCTTCATTGGTAGACAGTGTGGTTGCCATGGTAACGGAGACGCCAACGCTATCAGCTGTTAACACCAAATGGATCATCGGCTAGAAACACGAACTATCGAGTCTCCCTCAGCGTCCAGGCTGAGAGCTTGCTTCCATCAAAAGACTGAGGTTGTGCAGCAAATTTACCATTTCCTGCTAATCTGAGATTTCATGTCTGCATGTAACTGGCAAATTTGATGTTTGATTACACTGGATCACATCAACCTCTGTACAAACTGAATGTACATAATTCAGTATTTGGCAGCAAATTGGCAGGTGGTTGCACCGTTGTGTGAAACATGCAATGTTTTCTTACTTCGAAACTACATTGTTTGACTAAGAAGAAAAAAACTGTGGCTGAAAATGGAATAAGCTGGAGGTTGAAATACTGTGCAAGTTCAAAAACGCGTTAGTTAATAAATATAAATATAGAATGAAAAGAACGTCTCGTCCGATATATATATATTCTACCACGTTGATATAATCGTGTATAATGCATTATAACCTTATATAATGCCGCAAGTACAACTAATCGTGATTAGAGGAAAACAAATATATACATTGATTAACATGTTCCACCTCACAATGTTCTGCGATGGGCAAGCTAACTGGTAACAAACAACTTTGTTAGTTCAATTTACATTTTATTTTTAGGTTAAATACAAATTGAAAGCACGAATGCAGCTAATGTCGATCGCATAATTAGTGAAACAAACGTCTTGATTGTTATGGGAAGCTTTAGGATAATTCTGAAAAATAAAAATATCCATAGAAGAAATAGAAGTCCTTTTTTACATTCTCAAGAAGTCGCCTAAATTGCTTTGTTTATTTTGTAGTTTGCTGCCAGGGTTTGTTTACTGGCATCTTCATCCAGAAGCGGCACCTCCGAATACCGCTATCCTTCATAAGTGTGCGTGAATCAGGCGTCGCGAATTTAAATGACCGTTAACTATACGGCACTCCTGTGCTATATTGCCGGTGCCGAGCCAACACGGAGCCGAGCCAAACAAATCATATTAAAATGGACGCATACCACTGCCGCTTTGATGATGCGAGGCGCGGTTATTTGTATTCTGGCCGTGTTTAGATTAAATTGCCTGACCCTAAGCAGGACAAAATATGTAGCAACGGTGACCTTGTAAAGAAATTCACCTCACGAACGAAGTATAAGCAAGAGTAGATATCTGATTCATATCACATTTATATGCCACGAATTATTGTTGGTGCCATGAGTTCAGTTAGTTATCTTTATTGTATAGCAGACAAGTTAAAGATCACCAAATCACGTTTACGTTGCATTCAAATATCGAACGTATGACATTGTTTGACGTCAAAACTTATGCGCCTAATAGTCATGGTATGTGGGATTGAATGCGGTGTACATTTCAAGATTCAATCATGTCCAGTGGGCATTATCCAGTTTTGTCTTCCACAACTAAGCCATGCTAAGAATACATGCCTGGCTAGTTCCAAATGCATGAGTTAACATTTTACAAACAATATGGTGGGAACAATATTTGCCGTGACAAAAAATATCAGACGTGGCATCAGTCATGGTTTGTCATCCATTATGAGCTCTCCTTTACGACTCACAAGTTGACCAGTCTGACCTCCGATCCACCAGTCTGACCTCCGATCCATCAGTCTGACCTCCTATACACCAGTCTGACCTCCGATCCACCAGTCTGACCTCCAATCCACCAGGCTGACCTCTGATCCACCAGTCTGACCTCCGATCCACCAGTCTGACCTCCAATCAACCAGTCTGACCTCCGATCAACCAGTCTGACCTCCGATCCACCAGTCTGACCTCCGATCAACCAGTCTGACCTCCGATCCACAAGTCTGACCTCCGATCCACCAGTCTGACCTCCGATCCATCAGTCTGACCTCCGATCCATCAGTCTGACCTCCGATCCATTGGGCATAATTTGATAAGCGATCGATACCAAATCACGGACTCGCCTCGTAAGCTGTCGGTGACAGCGGCGTGACTCGATAGCGGATTATGATTGGATGATCGGTGGTTTTCAGTGGCGCTGCCAGGGCTGGCAATCCCGGGTGGTGTGTGTGGGTCTAGACCCACCCGACCCACTCCTAGATGGAAGGAGTGAGTCGGTCAGGGGTGGGGGGGGGGGGGGGCTCTAATGTAAGTAGATCAGAGTCCCTCTTCAATGATCCCGACACAAGACGCGCGGGGATCAGAATATGTGATACGCAAACCCAAACGGGCCTTTAACCCGCCATTGACTGGTGGGGGGCGGGGGGGGGGGGGACGTTTAACGCCCCCTGATGCATTTTCGTAATAGCTCAAAAACCAATAGCGTTATCAACGTGAAACTACGGGTACCTTTTTATAAATCACGTTTACGTCTTCTGTTAAAATAAATCAATTTTGTCGGACAAAACAAAAATCGAGTTGTATCGAATTTAGTGACGTCACTACACACGAGTTTTACACCAAAATCAGCTAAAATGTAACAGACCGTACCAATGCCATATTGTAAGAAAATGCAATCCAAAAACGTCAAAACATAGCAAATGACAAGGGCTACAACATGGGAATCTCGAAAAGTTGAACATTTGGGTTTTGGACTCTCAAAATTGCAAAACACTTTTTTAGGGGAAAATGCCCACAAAATCACATTTTCCAAGGACATTCAAAAGGCCGGAATATATGACAGAGAACCGCATATGGGAAACTAGCATACCAAATTTCAGAATGATATCTCCAGTTTTGACTGACTTGTGACATCTAAAGTATGTGAACTCATGACGTCATATTTACAAATTGCGTTTTTTGGCTTGTATTGACGCCCCCGACGCCCCCCCCCCCCCCAACTTTTGTTCACAATCAATCGACTCTGCATAAGAACAAGAGCATTGCCACTGGAGTTTCAACGGCATCGCGCAGCGCTACGAAATTTGGCATAGCTGTGGGGGCATACATTACCTACACGGTGTGAAATTGTTGACCTCGGGTCATCTCAGGTCAGGTCACGAGGACCCCACCTCCAAAAGGTTTGCGGTCGTGCCACAGCCAAAGTGATTGAGCAAACGGTTTGAAAATCCCAGGATGTCATCAGGTGATAAGTACCTACAATTCGTTGATCTCATTGTTTTTATATCGGTGACCTAAGGTCAGGTCGATTTCGTGACTTACCTTCCCATTATAAGTCAATGGGGAGAAATGAACACACGTATAAATCTATAGGAAATTGCTAAATTTGACACATTTTTACCAGATCCACCAATCTTGCACCAAATGCAAAGCCCTATGTCACATTTCTGTTCTTTGACCCCTACGAGGTCAACTCAGGTGACCCCCCAGGTCACGTATGGATTTTATTCAATAATTATTTACCAAATCAAGATAGAGCAATGGGGGTTTCACCATTGTATTCGGTTTATCGAGATGAATCACGTGATGTAAGAGTTGATCCTGGCCTCAGGTCAGGCCAATGTGTACATATGGCCTAACTAGGTCACGCAATATATCATTCGATGGTCTCGACGAGAGAAACACAATGGTGAAATATGTTGTACTCGATCGTGTGTCTGTCAAAAGTTATTTCTTAAAAACAATTCGGCAATTATTAGAGTGTTTCAAATTAAATGGCTTCTGCTGACCTAACTATTGACCTTAGGTCAATTCTGATGGAACCTTAGCGACAGCAAAACAAATCAATTCTCTTTCGAACGCCTTTTTCCGCGCGTCTTTAACGTTATCGAGATATAGACGGTTTTATCAAGGACACTCATATACAATATACATATAGCCGGAATTTGACCTTTGGCTACCTCTGGTGACCTCAATATTAACCTGACCTAAAAATGATCTAAGTACTTTCGATAGAGCTTGTCTCGAGTTATCTACCATTGTTTTCTGCTTGTTGCTACGTTGCGTGGTTTTTAAATCTCAGGGGTGGGGTGGAAATCCCCCCCCCCCCCCGGCAGTTCGTGGTTGCCGCGTCCCCGGCAGTGCGCGTGTTAATGGACTTTAATTCGGCAACAGTTAACTAACAAACAAAATAACTAACTAAATAGCTAACTTATATAAGTAGATAAGCCTTTGCTCTGAAAAGTACGTGTGTTCTAAATGCATTGGTTTGCCAGCTCACTTGGTTGAGTACGACCGTATAGCGATAAATTAATAAAAATGTACCTGAAACATTGACCATAACACCGTTAAACACGACATAGCATAACTCGGTTGAAGCCAATTATGGTACTCGCACCAAATGTATGCTAATTGCACGATTTTGCCATTGTCAACTTGGTGCGAGCCCGGCACATCACCTCACCAGCTACCTCAGGTTCGGGAGTCGGTCAAGCTGCCGGTTCTGGATTCAGGCACGTTTTTTTCTTGTTTGGCTACCCATTTCCTTATATGCCATTGATACCCATGTCCTTAATTAATATATGGCATACTATTGTCAATAATCAGCATTGGGTATGGAAAAGAGCGGCACACGTTGCTTCTCTTCAGTATTAATTTTTGGTGTAGTATTGCCAAAAAGTTCGCCCCCCAACTTCAAAGTAGTTCCCACACCCCTGCCGGCACGCTCCTTCATGTACTACCCGGCATGAAGGAGACCGTTAGACGAGGTGTGTTTTGTTGTGTGCCCAAAGTTTTAACGACTACATGTCTTCCTGTCCGTACTCTGATCCTTTTAGCTGCACGCCGGGTCAGTTTAGGTCACATGTTATCGAACATATCAGGCACCATCGTTATTAATACTTTATACTGATCTGGAAACTATTCTACCATCGTTTTGTTTGTTTTGGCATGCATTGTTTTTATCCGATCATTTAGAACTTCATTGTTTTTCAACTCTGTTCACATTTGCTTATACCTGTGTATTGATATGTATATGTATGTATGTGTTTATGTATATGTGCTCTTTGATGATCTTATCTGTTGACTTGAGCTTTTATTGGGAGCATGCTCCTGTTGCTCATATGTTCTAAATAAACAAATAAACAAATGACCACAATGTTTCACTTACTATTTTTTTTAAATATGCCTGTTGGTAACACCCCGGCATCAAAAGTCTACAGTTAAATGAAGTGGCATATTTTGCAGGAGATGGCGGGTCGCCAATGTCACTGAAAACAAAATGTCTCATGTTCTAAGAATTAAAGGGACTGTCCCACCCTTTTGAACGTTGTTGAATCACACTTAATTGTATGTCTACATGTCAGGCGAGGTCATCTGAACATGTTCGTGAACTTTGTTTTCCTAAAAATTGTTTATCTCAGAAGATATACAACTTATAGTTCTAAGCGGAAAGATGGGTTGGTGACGTCATATGATTTTTGTTTTATAACAGGGAAATCCTTTGTGCTGCCAAATGTATGGCACAATTTTTTGTCGACATCGATTGCGCAGAAAAAGCGAACCACCCGGTGTCTAGATTGGCTTAGATTGCGAACCACCCGGGGATCGATAAATGAAAGACGAAAATATTTGAAGGCTGACCGTAAAACAAGTCGACTATCATTACCAGTTGGGTAAAGAGCACGACGCTGTCGGTTTAGAGGCCCTATTCAAATACACATGGGCCTTATTTTTCTACAGATGTCAAAATCAAACTCGAATATCTTTTTGATATTAGATCATTGTGGTTGTTTTAACTGATACCATACTTCATTTCAATGCCAAGCCATCAAAATGGCTATCTCAACTCAAATATAATGCTAAGGTGGGATAGTCCCTTTAACGGCGGCATGTACAGAGTAAATAAGTTTGGTTTGTCGGGCTTATCGCGTCACGTAACATTCAATACCGTTTTATAGTCAATATCAGTGACGGATCAATCAAATACCAGGCTTCTGGTCACGATTTCATAAGTGAAGACCAGCTAGTCTTTTGGACTACCAGACCGCTGTCTCGCCCAGTCGTTTGGACTACCAGACCGCCGTCCCAGGCAGTCGTTTGGACTACCAGACCGCTGTCCCGCCCAGTCGTTTGGACTACCAGACCGCCGTCCCAGGCAGTCGTTTGGACTACCAGACCGCTGTCTCGCCCAGTCGTTTGGACTACCAGACCGCTGTCCCGCCCAGTCGTTTGGACTACCAGACCGCCGTCCCGCCCAGTCGTTTGGACTACCAGACCGCTGTCTCGCCCAGTCGTTTGGACTACCAGACCGCCGTCCCGCCCAGTCGTTTGGACTACCAAGCCGCCGTCCCGCCCAGTCGTTTGGACTACCAGGCCGCCGTCCCGTCCAGTCCTTTGGACTACCAGACCGCCGTCCCGCCCAGTCGTTTGGACTACCAGGCCGCTGTCTCGCCCAGTCGTTTGGACTACCAGACTGCCGTCTCGCCCAGTCGTTTGGACTACCAGACCGCTGTCTCGCCCAGTCTTTTGGACTACCAGACCGCCGTCCCAGACAGTCGTTTGGACTACCAGACCACTGTCTCGCCCAGTCGTTTGGACTACCAGACCGCTGTCCCGCCCAGTCGTTTGGACTACCAGACCGCCGTCCCAGGCAGTCGTTTGGACTACCAGACCGCTGTCTCGCCCAGTCGTTTGAACTACCAGACCGCTGTCTCGCCCAGTCGTTTGGACTACCAGACCGCTGTCCCGCCCAGTCGTTTGGACTACCAGACCGCCGTCCCAGGCAGTCGTTTGGACCACCAGACCGCTGTCTCGCCCAGTCGTTTGGACTACCAGACCGCCGTCCCAGCCAGTCGTTTGGACTACCAGACCGCTGTCTCGCCCAGTCGTTTGGACTACCAGACCGCCGTCCCAGACAGTCGTTTGGACTACCAGACCGCTGTCTCGCCCAGTCGTTTGGACTACCAGACTGCTGTCTCGCCCAGTCGTTTGGACTACCAGAGCGCCGTCCCGCCCAGTCGTTTGGACTACCAGACCGCCGTCCCAGACAGTCGTTTGGACTACCAGACCGCTGTCCCACCCAGTCGTTTGGACTACCAGGCCGCCGTCCCAGGCAGTCGTTTGGACTACCAGACCGCTGTCCCACCCAGTCGTTTGGACTACCAGGCCGCCGTCCCGCCCAGTCGTTTGGACTACCAAGCCGCCGTCCCGCCCAGTCGTTTGGACTACCAGGCCGCCGTCCCGCCCAGTCGTTTGGACTACCAGACCGCTGTCCCACCCAGTCGTTTGGACTACCAGACCGCCGTCCCAGGCAGTCGTTTGGACTACCAGATCGCCGTCTCGCCCAGTCGTTTGGACTACCAGACCGCCGTCCCAGGCAGTCGTTTGGACTACCAGACCGCTGTCCCACCCAGTCGTTTGGACTACCAGACCGCCGTCCCAGGCAGTCGTTTGGACTACCAGATCGCCGTCCCAGGCAGTCGGTTGGACTACCAGACCGCCGTCCCAGGCAGTCGTTTGGACTACCAGACCGCTGTCCCAGGCAGTCGTTTGGACTACCAGATCGCCGTCCCGCCCAGTCGTTTGGACTACCAGATCGCCGTCCCAGGCAGTCGTTTGGACTACCAGACCGCCGTCCCAGGCAGTCGTTTGGACTACCAGACCACTGTCTCGCCCAGTCGTTTGGGCTACCAGACCGCCGTCCCAGGCAGTCGTTTGGACTACCAGACCGTTGTCCCACCCAGTCGTTTGGACTACCAGACCGCCGTCCCAGGCAGTCGTTTGGACTACCAGATCGCCGTCCCGCCCAGTCGTTTGGACTACCAGATCGCCGTCCCAGGCAGTCGTTTGGACTACCAGACCGCCGTCCCAGGCAGTCGTTTGGACTACCAGACCACTGTCTCGCCCAGTCGTTTGGGCTACCAGACCGCCGTCCCAGGCAGTCGTTTGGACTACCAGACCGCTGTCCCACCCAGTCGTTTGGACTACCAGATCGCCGTCCCAGGCAGTCGTTTGGACTACCAGATCGCCGTCCCAGGCAGTCGTTTGGACTACCAGACCGCCGTCCCAGGCAGTCGTTTGGACTACCAGACCGCTGTCTCGCCCAGTCGTTTGGACTACCAGACCGCTGTCTCGCCCAGTCGTTTGGACTACCAGACCGCTGTCTCGCCCAGTCGTTTGGACTACCAGACCGCTGTCTCGCCCAGTCTTTTGGACTACCAGACCGCCGTCCCAGACAGTCGTTTGGACTACCAGACCGCTGTCTCGCCCAGTCGTTTGGACTACCAGACCGCTGTCTCGTCCAGTCGTTTGGACTACCAGACCGCTGTCCCGCCCAGTCGTTTGGACTACCAGACCGCCGTCCGGCCCAGTCGTTTGGACTACCAGACCGCTGTCCCGCCCAGTCGTTTGGACTACCAGACCGCTGTCTCGCCCAGTCGTTTGGACTACCAGACCGCCGTCCCAGGCAGGCGTTTGGACTACCAGCCCGCCGTCCCGCCCGTAATATCGTCCCGGCACATCATTGTTAACTGGGAGCCTGAACAGGGAAGCTGCTTCAACAGCGGACCAAAAAATGGTCCCTCGGGACATTAGGTCCGCCCTCACTCTCCAAACTAATTCCATTGTGGCTAATGTGATCCGAGAAACCGCAAAAAGGACAATGATGTTTTACTATGGCTTTCATTTTCGCTTCAGTCATTTTGTCAACATTGGATGCTCCTGTGTCGATGTCCCTCTATCGCTCTGAAGCTTTTTAACTTTCGCGTGCTGGAACGCTTTTCCTTTCAAGTACCTACGTCAAATATATTTCAATATAAAGAAAGACGGAAAATATTTGCGAGATTGTGTGCATAAATAGCCAACACCTTGTTTCTGAATGTGAGAATACATGAGGACTAACATCGCAATACAAAATAGGACTGCTTCTTTGACAGATGCTGCTATGAATATATTGTGCGTCGAATTTATTTTTGTTGAGAATTGCTTCAGTCTTGAACAGTTAGCATGAAACAAAGACCTACCAATACATTTTAAGCATTCGCAATAATCCTACACCAATTTCTGTTATCGAAATAAATAAGCTCCATAAACAAATAATACCCCTTTCCTTGAAAATAAACAAGATAAACTTTCCGTTTATTTTCCATTCATTCTAGTTATCCAGCTCCAACTTCCCAAACACTCCTACTCCACCCCGAAATCACGCTATTTATTTAAAGCTCGCAACTGATGCCTTTCCGCGTGCGGTGTGCGATATTTCGGCGGAGAAATATCTCAGTAAATAGAGAAATCGCCTGCCTGTTGACAGTCGCCGGCTATCGCCAGATTAAGTGGCCGCGTTGCCGGGTTATCGCACCCATCGCTCGCCTACCGCTGGCCGAGCAGTGAACACGCATCCCTGGGATTCTGCACGGCCTCGCAATTCGTCAATTTGGAGCTGTAAACATTGGAACTGGTGCTCCGATGCAGCCGCGGTGGAGGGAGGGTTAATAAACTAGGACAGCCGTCATCGAACTGATATGGATTAACTCGCCGGATGCTCCGGTTTTTAATATCGCCAGGTTTATTTTAAAACTCATTCACAAAGCTGCATAACGTTCATATCGAGGTTACTATAAAAACAGACTACAGCAGGGGTGTAGTTTCGCTAAATCAGTTTGGGTCGTGGGGGGGGGGGGGGGGGGGCTGAACCGAACTCGGGTTTATAGGTATACTAGCGTAAACAAAAATGAAATGGCACGTGGGAAAATGGCACCAAAATGGTTAATGGCAGGCATGTTTGCCAGCATGTTTGTGAATGTAAACTTGTGATCAGTAGAGGCCCCCATGTAAACCACGGTAGATCAAAATTACTGACCGATCCAAAGTAATGAAGTCAAACAAATCCAAAGCTGTATAAGCAAGCTAGAATTGTCCAGCGATTCTTTGGCTTTGGATCCTTTATCATTATACCATGCATGTAAACTTGCAATAAACAGGCTTCAAGCATGTCAATGTAGACTTGCAATAAGCATTGACCACAAAACAGCATATATACATGGGACGCAAATATTCAGGTTAGGTTCGGTTATATTTATTTTCCCAGTCATATCTTCATTTGCCCGATATTTGTTGCTTGTCTTGAGGTGACCACTTATTGCAAGTTTACATTCCAAATCGCCGTTTGCCAGTAAGGAGTAGGTACCCATTTCATCAAGCCAGGCCCAAACATACACCGGCACAGCCTCCTGTTTGTTGCCAGCTGTCTGCTGTTTTGGTGGCCGTTCGGGAGAGGTGGCCTGAGGCGGAATTGGCCTCCGCCTTGGATTTTTCTCTTCACAGTCACGTGTCTTTTTTTATAGTGAACGTGCTGTAGTAGACTGTAAATAATCACTTTCTTGGGATCCCCAACGGACTGCTTTACAATAAGAACAATATGAAGGAAACCCTTCATTTAAAATACGACCAAAAAAATGGCAGCGTTTTTCCCTTTGCCTCCAGGCCACCTCTCCCGAACTGCCACCAGTTGTTTTGACACGCGTGTATTTTTTAGTAAGTGCGATACTGCAGCGCACTATTTTAAACCATCGATAGAGATATTGTATCGGAAGAATAGCCTTCACAGCCATAAGCCCTTGTAGCTCAGTAGCTCAGCGGTAAGACGCCTGTCTTTGAAGTGGTGGGGGCTGGTTCGAATCCCGGCGACGGCGATTTGCTTTTTAGTCACGTGCGAATCTTAGGCCGACCCGATCGGCGCAATGCCGTGGCCCTGTAAATACATTTTTTTTAGTGGGGGGATTATCACCAGTTTCAGAACGGCTGATAAAATTGTATGCGCTGAATCGATTGGTGCTTATTGTGAGCAAATCGGTCCAGCCGTTGCTGAAATTCCATTTTGCTGCAATGCCAGATGTTTTGAGGCATTTACAAGGTCACGGTGATGACCTGAGGTCACCAGTTTCAGAACGGCTGATGAAATCGTATGCGCTGAATCGATTGGTGCTTGTTGCGACTTGCGAGCAACTCGGTCCAGTTGCTGCGGATATTCCATTTTGCTGCAATGGTAAATAGGTATGTTTGTTGAATTTACAAGGTCACGGTGATGACCTGAGGTCACCAGTTTCAGATCGGCTCATGAAATTGTATGGGCTGAATTTATTGGTGCTTGTTGCGAGCAAATCTGTCCAGCCGTTGCTGAGATTCAATTTTGCTGCACAAACTGCGGTGTAGTAGTGTTGTACGCAAACGGCATCGTTTTTAGCAATCCAAGAGAAACAATATGACGCCGCTGTGCTGAAAGATGCGCATTTATCGCGTTAGTCGCTGGCATTGGTATCTTGGATGTGCTGTTTTCCAATATTTGTGCTTTGTTTTTGCAAGTTTTGGGTTCTTTGGTATTGGAATTTGGATCTATATTTTTCTTTTTCGAATGATCTAAACTGATATACCTTTTCACTTTTCATCACCGTGACCTAATTTATCTAGTGAAACATATTTGTATTGCTGGAACATTATGAGCAAATTGAAGGTTCTCCTGATTCTTATCAATCTTACTTGTACTTGTTAGGTCTATGATCATTCATGTTTTTGTTCCAGCCTAGGATAATCAATGTGCAGTGCGTGTGAGATGGTCAAATCATATTTCTGTTTTATTTTTCAGTGTCATTTGCATAACCATAATTGTTCTCAAAATTTGCACACCTTTCGCCAATGTGAAGGTGCATTCTGATGCTTGTTCGTTAACCAGGACCAAAGCCAATTTGGAATGTCTTGCTTTGCTCATTTTACCATTACATATTTAATAAAGTGCCATATTGTCATGGGTGTGCACTAGAGCCCTTCATGGGACACATTTGCAGCCCCATCCCGTTCCAGCCCATTCAGCCAGACCCAAATCCGTTCCCATCCAAATTCATAATTGATGGGGCTCCCATTCCCACCCATTTCAGCATATTTCACTTGTGGTGCTAAAAAATGATATGGTCTGTCCAAAACCCGTTCCAACCCGTTACATTTCCCAAAATTGCCCCATTCCCACCCATTTCCATCCCGTTCCATGGGTTCCATGGGGATTCCCATTCCATGAAGGGCTCTAGTGTACACATGGTTGTTTATTGTTTAGGCTACCTGGATGTCAATAAATAGTGTTGATCTTTAGTTGATGTATTAAGTAATATGTTAAATCTGTTTTGTTTTAACTTCTTTTTTATTTCATACTGTTTTGTATGTCTAATATTTATTCTTTAAAGTGTGCGTGTGTGTGGGGGGGGGAAGGGGGGCTGACTGACAGGTTGGGGGGGGGGGTCTGAGCAACAAGTTGGAAGGGGGGGTGAAGCCCCCAACTGAATAGGATCCTACGCCCCGGGACTACAGAGAAACTTACAACAAAATACTATAGAGATACTAGAGAGGGGTTCATGTGTGTTCTGAAACACACAAAACGTAAATGGTGACACGTAAATGGTGACGACATGTTTTGACAATCGGCCAAGCCCACGTGCACGGTTATTTCAAACACTTCCTTAAGTAAAGTCTCAGCCAGATCACACCGGAGGTTTCAGCGAGGCTCCGGACCTTACTTAAACTCATTTAGCACCCCAGCTACTCCGGGCCTTCCTCCTGAGGTTTCAGCGAGGCTTCGGACCTACTCAAACTCACTTTGCACCCCAGCCGCTCCGGGCCTTCCTCCTGAGAGTCAGATCACACCTGAGGTTCCAGCGAGGCTCCGGACCTTACTTAAACTCACTTAGCACCCAGCTACTCCGGGCCTTCCTCCTGAGAGTCAGATCACACCTGAGGTTCCAGCGAGGCTCCGGACCTTACTTAAACTCACTTAGCACCCCCAGCTGCTCCGGGCCTTCCTCCTGAGAGTCAGATCACACCTGAGGTTCAAGCGAGGCTCCGGACCTTACTTAAACTCACTTAGCACCCCCAGCTGCTCCGGGCCTTCCTCCTGAGAGTCAGATCACACCTGAGGTTCAAGCGAGGCTCCAGACCTTACTTAAACTCACTTAGCACCCCCAGCTGCTCCGGGCCTTCCTCCTGAGAGTCAGATCACACCTGAGGTTCAAGCGAGGCTCCAGACCTTACTTAAACTCACTTAGCACCCCCAGCTGCTCCGGGCCTTCCTCCTGAGAGTCAGATCACACCTGAGGTTCAAGCGAGGCTCCGGACCTTACTTAAACTCACTTAGCACCCCCAGCTGCTCCGGGCCTTCCTCCTGAGAGTCAGATCACACCTGAGGTTCAAGCGAGGCTCCGGACCTTACTTAAACTCACTTAGCACCCCCAGCTGCTCCGGGCCTTCCTCCTGAGAGTCAGATCACACCTGAGGTTCAAGCGAGGCTCCAGACCTTACTTAAACTCACTTAGCACCCCCAGCTGCTCCGGGCCTTCCTCCTGAGAGTCAGATCACACCTGAGGTTCAAGCGAGGCTCCAGACCTTACTTAAACTCACTTAGCACCCCCAGCTGCTCCGGGCCTTCCTCCTGAGAGTCAGATCACACCTGAGGTTCAAGCGAGGCTCCGGACCTTACTTAAACTCACTTAGCACCCCCAGCTGCTACGGGCCTTCCTCCTGAGAGTCAGATCACACCTGAGGTTCAAGCGAGGCTCCGGACCTTACTTAAACTCACTTAGCACCCCCAGCTGCTCCGGGCCTTCCTCCTGAGAGTCAGATCACACCTGAGGTTCAAGCGAGGCTCCTGACCTTACTTAAACTCACTTAGCACCCCCAGCTGCTCCGGGCCTTCCTCCTGAGAGTCAGATCACACCTGAGGTTCAAGCGAGGCTCCAGACCTTACTTAAACTCACTTAGCACCCCCAGCTGCTCCGGGCCTTCCTCCTGAGAGTCAGATCACACCTGAGGTTCAAGCGAGGCTCCGGACCTTACCTTACTCACTTAGCACCCCCAGCTGCTCCGGGCCTTCCTCCTGAGAGTCAGATCACACCTGAGGTTCAAGCGAGGCTCCGGACCTTACTTAAACTCACTTAGCACCCCCAGCTGCTCCGGGCCTTCCTCCTGAGAGTCAGATCACACCTGAGGTTCAAGCGAGGCTCCAGACCTTACTTAAACTCACTTAGCACCCCCAGCTGCTCCGGGCCTTCCTCCTGAGAGTCAGATCACACCTGAGGTTCAAGCGAGGCTCCGGACCTTACTTAAACTCACTTAGCACCCCCAGCTGCTCCGGGCCTTCCTCCTGAGAGTCAGATCACAACTGAGGTTCCAGCGAGGCTCCGGACCTTACTTAAACTCACTTAGCACCCCCAGCTGCTCCGGGCCTTCCTCCTGAGAGTCAGATCACAACTGAGGTTCCAGCGAGGCTCCGGACCTTACTTAAACTCACTTAGCACCCCCAGCTGCTCCGGGCCTTCCTCCTGAGAGTCAGATCACACCTGAGGTTCAAGCGAGGCTCCGGACCTTACTTAAACTCACTTAGCACCCCCAGCTGCTCCGGGCCTTCCTCCTGAGAGTCAGATCACACCTGAGGTTCAAGCGAGGCTCCGGACCTTACTTAAACTCACTTAGCACCCCCAGCTGCTCCGGGCCTTCCTCCTGAGAGTCAGATCACACCTGAGGTTCCAGCGAGGCTCCGGACCTCACTTAAACTCACTTAGCACCCCCAGCTGCTCCGGGCCTTCCTCCTGAGAGTCAGATCACAACTGAGGTTCCAGCGAGGCTCCGGACCTCACTTAAACTCACTTAGCACCCCCAGCTGCTCCGGGCCTTCCTCCTGAGAGTCAGATCACAACTGAGGTTCCAGCGAGGCTCCGGACCTCACTTAAACTCACTTAGCACCCCCAGCTGCTCCGGGCCTTCCTCCTGAGAGTCAGATCACACCTGAGGTTCCAGCGAGGCTCCGGACCTCACTTAAACTCACTTAGCACCCCCAGCTGCTCCGGGCCTTCCTCCTGAGAGTCAGATCACAACTGAGGTTCCAGCGAGGCTCCGGACCTCACTTAAACTCACTTAGCACCCCCAGCTGCTCCGGGCCTTCCTCCTGAGAGTCAGATCACAACTGAGGTTCCAGCGAGGCTCCGGACCTCACTTAAACTCACTTAGCACCCCCAGCTGCTCCGGGCCTTCCTCCTGAGAGTCAGATCACACCTGAGGTTCCAGCGAGGCTCCGGACCTCACTTAAACTCACTTAGCACCCCCAGCTGCTCCGGGCCTTCCTCCTGAGAGTCAGATCACAACTGAGGTTCCAGCGAGGCTCCGGACCTCACTTAAACTCACTTAGCACCCCCAGCTGCTCCGGGCCTTCCTCCTGAGAGTCAGATCACACCTGAGGTTCCAGCGAGGCTCCGGACCTCACTTAAACTCACTTAGCACCCCCAGCTGCTCCGGGCCTTCCTCCTGAAAGTCAGATCACACCTGAGGTTCAAGCGAGGCTCCGGACCTTATTTAAACTCACTTAGCACCCCCAGCTGCTCCGGGCCTTCCTCCTGAGAGTCAGATCACACCTGAGGTTCCAGCGAGGCTCCGGACCTTACTTAAACTCACTTAGCACCCCCAGCTGCTCCGGGCCTTCCTCCTGAGAGTCAGATCACACCTGAGGTTCCAGCGAGGCTCCGGACCTTACTTAAACTCACTTAGCACCCCAGCTACTCCGGGCCTTCCTCCTGAGGTTTCAGCGAGGCTTCGGACCTACTCAAACTCACTTTGCACCCCAGCCGCTCCGGGCCTTCCTCCTGAGAGTCAGATCACACCTGAGGTTCCAGCGAGGCTCCGGACCTTACTTAAACTCACTTAGCACCCCCAGCTGCTCCGGGCCTTCCTCCTGAGAGTCAGATCACACCTGAGGTTCCAGCGAGGCTCCGGACCTTACTTAAACTCACTTAGCACCCCCAGCTGCTCCGGGCCTTCCTCCTGAGAGTCAGATCACACCTGAGGTTCCAGCGAGGCTCCGGACCTTACTTAAACTCACTTAGCACCCCCAGCTGCTCCGGGCCTTCCTCCTGAGAGTCAGATCACACCTGAGGTTCCAGCGAGGTTCCGGACCTCACTTAAACTCACTTAGCACCCCCAGCTGCTCCGGGCCTTCCTCCTGAGAGTCAGATCACAACTGAGGTTCCATTGAGGCTCCGGACCTTACTTAAACTCACTTACACCCCCAGCTGCTCCGGGCCTTCCTCCTGAGGGTCAGCACGTGTCCGCCAAGGTTGGCGGCGGAGAGCGCTAGCCTGTGTAAACCCACAGTCAAAACTGGTTTGATTTTGAATCCCATGCCTGATGCCGACCCATAATAATTTTCAATGCGAAATCCACAAGATGTCACACCCATTAGTTTTGCTCAATATAAAGGCAATATTGTTCGCTGCCAAGACTCGCGAATTGCCTAAAAAGGCACCATTCATATAGTGAAACTTAACAATCTTGTGGCAAATACAATTTAACAAATTAAGATGCTTCTGTTTAATATTTATGTGCGAGTTGTCCAAAACGTGTCTCCAGAAACCCAGAATATATCTTTCGCAACCAAAATAATAATGCAGGTCTACAGTCTGCGGGCCAGTGGTTTCAAAATCGTCAGCTCTAGTTGAGCTCACACCTTCCCTTCTCCCCACCGGTTCCTGCCTTGGCCACCATTGTCGCCGCCGCCCGCGGTTTGATGGGTTTCAACATCGATCCTCGTGCCAAGAAACGGAGGGAGCCACAGAGTCACGGTCGGAGCGTGCCCCGTCCATAGGCTTCCCGCACCGCCAAACCTTCTACTGTATATGCCCATAGGCTTCCCGCACCGCCAAACCTACTGTATGTGCCCATAGACTGCCTGCACCGCCAAACCTACTGTATGTGCCCATAGGCTTCCCGCCTTGCCAAACCTACTGTATGTGCCCATAGGCTTCCCGCACCACCAAACCTACTGTATGTGCCCATAGGCTTCCCGCACCGACACACCTACTGTATGTGCCCATAGGCTTCCCGCACCGTCAAACCTACTGTATGTGCCCATAGGCTTCCCGCACCGTCAAACCTACTGTATGTGCCCATAGGCTTCCCGCACCGTCCAACCTACTGTATGTGCCCATAGGCTTCCCGCACCGTCAAACCTACTGTATGTGCCCATAGGCTTCCCGCACCGTCAAACCTACTGTATGTGTAGTGTATTCGTTTGCCATATTTACGAAAAGAAAATCCCAACAGGTCATCACTGCACGATTGTATCATCAGACAGTACTTCCTCTCATCACATGTGTGTAAAACTGGATAAACAGCCGGAAATTGGACATTTTATTGGCGAGGCATGAATGGGGTATGTCAGTTGACAAAGATGTAGATGGCGCTGATCTACAATGTGACCCAAGCGGCGATCACCGCCATTGGCGACAATGCAAGAAAATGCTAAAGGGCCAAGTCTCATGTGGTTCGCTGAAGCTTTCTGAGTTAAATGCTGCCATTTTGTTGATTATATAAATAATTGGGGTTGCACAAAATCGCCCCAAAGTCAACCATGCGTGGCGAGCCGTCATAAGGCCGATCGGGCCGTCCAGCCCCAGCGGGCGATCGACCATGTCGTCTCGCCGCGGCCGGCCGTCATTTTCGGTGGCGAGGGCTGCGGCTCGGGTGAACGGCAGTATTTTAGTTTACAGTAATTATTTACATTTGTCAACGATCAATGCTACACAAGATGGTGATGAGAATGAACGATGGTGCAGGCGGCGCAGAAGGAACGAGAGGAGCTGAAGGAGTGGCACTGAGCAGGGAATAAAATTACACCATATGCCACCGCACTTAGCAAGTCGTTGGTCCTGCCGTATTTTATATGAAAGTTTTGGTATTTTCCTCATTTTTTTCTGGAGAGCATGGCGGTCTGTGCTGCTCCAGCAGGATGTCATAAGCAGGTGTCGACAATACGATCTTCTGCTCAATCGAAGGTGAGTATGTTTTTAGCAGTGTTTAACACAGCAAGTTCCATTTGTGGTGACATCGCAATTAATGCACAGTGAAAGCCTTTCTTCCATATTTTGTATTAAAGGAAATAGTTCACCTTCAACATTAGTTTTAAACTGAGATATCAATTGTGTAGCCCGTGTTGGGAAACCCCTATCTGCAAGTTTTCTTGACTGAAAAGACTTTCCAGCCGAATATATTTGATTTTTTTTGGCGAAGGAATGCGGTGCTGGCGAAAGAATGTTGTACTGGTTCTAGCCCGGGCAGAGGCTATACCATCAGCCAATCAGCTTGCAGCTGGTGCTAGCAAGCGAACCGCCGGCCGCCGGTTGGCACATCTCCAATGCGAGTCTATCCTTACGCGACTACTTTCGAATCTGATTGGCTGAACCATTGTTTACATTCGCGTGACGTCAGGATTCTGACTCAGAGAGTATGCATATAGTTTTGATAAATAATACAAATTTACGGCCTTCTGTCCTGAATCGGCGCGATATAAGGCCATTTTTGACAATATAAAAAGAAATTGTATTAAAAATATAATCAAATCGTGTTTGGTAAAAATTTACAAGGTGAACTATTTCCTTTAAATAGATGAATGTTTTTCAGTTTAAAAATCAAATTTACAACCATATTTGTTTGCCACCAATATTGTTTGGCCCGAAGCCACGGTGGATAGAAAGATTGCCCGCCCAGGAGCCGCAGCCCGCAGCCCCGACGACGGCTGCCGCGGCGAGTCGATATGGTTGATCGTCCGCTGAGGGTGGACGGGCCGCTCACCCTTATGGCGATTCGCCACGCATCACAAGTCCGCACGCACATATTCATCCAGTCCCAGCTAAATGATTACACAGTGCATGCCTAAAACACGCGAAATGACTTCCGCGATTTTGTGCAACCCCAATTATTGATATCATCGAAAAAATGGCAGCATTCAACTCAGAAAGCTTCAGCGAACCACACGAGAGACGTGAGCCTTTAGGACTTTCGATCGTAACTATTTTTAGAGCCACCTTGAAACAGTGACTTAATACATTGTCGCCAATGGCGGCAATCGCCGCTTGGGTCACATTGATGCCCAGCGCCCCTGACGGCGGAAATTTTGCTGACATATCCCATTCCCATCGGTGTATTCCAAGGATCCTCTCTTGGCCCACTCCTCTTCCAGATCTTTGCTAACGACCTGTCCCTCTTTGCCCCTGACGCGCACGTGGTGCAGTACGCTGATGATACCCAAATGTTGCTATCTGGCAAAAAAGACTTCATCCTGCAGCTCATTGCTACAATGGAACAGACATTAGACTCCTTGGACGTCTGGTTCCACTTCCACGGTCTGCAAGTAAACACAAGTAAAACGGAACTTATAGTCTGTGGTCCCCGTCAAAATTGTCGTGGCATGGCTCCCATTACTATTCGGTACCGCGAGGATGCAGTGCGTGAGGACCCCACCGTGAGGAACCTTGGCGTAGTGTTCGACAGTACCTCACCTGGGACTCTCACGTTTCTGCCCTCGTCAAAAAATGCAACGGTATCCTCATCGGCCTGTCCCACGTGCGTCATCAGATCCCACCTGACCTTCTGCCCACCTTGGTCAATTCCTTGGTCCTCTCGCACGTTCGATACTGCCTTGTCGTCTATGGCAACGGGTTGGAGAAAAACACACAACGCCTCAAAAAAATCCTGAACTTTGCAATGCGCGTTGTATCCGGCCGTCGCAAATTTGATCATATATCGGACGTGCGTGAGGAACTGGGCTGGCCTACTGCCCGTCAGCTCTACCAACAGCACTCTATTAGTTTGCTTCACAAAATACGAGTTACTGGCGAATCGCAAGCTCTTGCCTCTGATATTCAGGCCAACACTTCTCTTCGCTCCCGTTCTACTCGTCAGTACACTGATCCCTCCCGCGCGTGAGGACGGAGGCGGGTAGGCGGCGCCTCCTATACAGTATCGCGCAACTTTACAACTCTTTACCTCTAGAACTCCGGAACTCGTCTCTCGCGTCTTTTAGGCATGCACTGTGTAATCATTTAGATGGGACTGGATGAATATGTGCGCGCGTACTTGTGTGTGTGTGCGTGTTGTGTGTATGAATGTATGCTTTTTTATATTTTGCCGTATGAATGCTGCTTACGAGTGCCTTTTTAACATGTCTCACCTTTTAACGTTATCGACTCGACACTCGGAATAGCCATTTTATGTTGGAGAGTGTTTTAAATGTCAATGCATTGGGACGCATGCATGTAGGCATGCTTGCTGACATGCATGTAAGGAAGCACTCAACATTCCATTGCGTTCTGAAATGAGGAAGAGATATGGCTACAGCTCTCTAATCGCTATAACAAATCGTCAGCTACTTGCTATCACAATAGTATATAATTTTAAAAATTGGATAATCATATTAATGCTTTTGCATAATTATTTTGTATATATGATATGATGATATATATTTTTTATATATGATAAATAATGCTTTGCATAATTTTTGCATAATGCATAATTAATGCGAGGTGAATCTAGCCTATGCGCACGCGCTAGTTTTCGCCTGTTCAACACACGAAACACAATCCACCATCACATCTCCAGTCTCTCCAGTCGTACCACAGACTTTATTGGTACGGGTACTGCCACATAATGTAGAAGATGGGGCGCTCCTAAACCCTAAAACACTACAACACGTTATACCACAGACGCCACCTCACCAGGTTACCACCCGAGACCTTCGTTCCGGCCATTCACCCATGGCAGCGCACGGGTAACTCTGGTCGTCTGGAAAACTCTCGGTCGTCTGGTCGGTCGTCTGGAAAACTCTGGCCACTACCGCCGGGTGACTCTGTCAGCCAGGCGTGACATTTCAGTGGTCACCGCTCACCGCTCACCGCTCACCGCTCACCGCTCACCGCTCACCGCTCACCGCTCACCGCTCACCGCTCACCGCTCACCGCTCGGTGG
Source organism: Chirona hameri (assembly GCA_036785665.1). Taxonomy (NCBI): domain Eukaryota; kingdom Metazoa; phylum Arthropoda; class Thecostraca; order Balanomorpha; family Balanidae; genus Chirona; species Chirona hameri. The sequence continues at coordinate 25,802 of JAXIVJ010007288.1, read as the reverse complement.
CAGCGGAGCGGAGGCTGGCGGGGCACGGTGACGGGGGAAAGGTCTCACACGCCAGGACCAGGTTGAACCGGGGTAAAACATGGCGCTGTACTGGAAATAATGTCCCTATGCATTGCGTTGTATTGTATTGCAGCAAAACAACCACAGGCACAGAGCCCAGTTACGGTTGCAGTCAGACTAGGATAAATTAAAACATTCACAAATAACGCGAGTCCACACGAAACACAGGCCCGCACAGTAAATAAAGACACAAAGCAACACCACACTGAGAGCAAAAGACACTATGGGTCTTACCAGCTCCCCTAGTAAAGCCCTTCTACCACCCAAGATACCATCCTTCGAGGCCTGGTACTAATGGTAGTATTCAGTACCAGGGTCTCACCCATGGTAGAGACCCTAGTATGATCTGCCTACTAGAGTGCCTACCAGGGGGCTCGCCCTTGAACCAGGCCTTGCACTACCCCCTACATTCGGCACACGCGCGACAAGCTGCCTACTAGAGTGCTTACCAGGGGGCTCGCCCTTATACCAGGCCTTTAACTACCCTCTGAATTCGGCACACGCAGCAGCCATCTTGATTCGAAAGCAGAAACTGCATGCGTTCAAGTGCATTCAAACTGCGGTGGCGTAAGTGCGTGTTGCGTCGGTACGTGTGTTGGAGGGGTGAAGTGTTAAGTTTCTCTGCATTGTACTTAATGCTTGTTGTTCTTTGTTAATAGTGGCAGCCATATCGATTCGCAGCTGCAGAGACTGTGTGACGTGAGTGCGGAAGTGTTACACCGTGAGTGCGTGCTACGTGTGTTGGAGGGGTGAGTGCTCACATGTTAAGTTGTACTTTATGCTTGTTGCTCTTTGTTGGTAGTGTATTAACTGCATTATGAACAGTTTGCATGGTATCATTTTCTAGTTAGATACGTATGCAGGCAGAGGTATCATCTCCGAACTTTCCATTATTCTTGAACAATGTCAACAAACTTCCCAGGAAATTTGGGGTAGAGTTTTGTTTGCTCCCATGTGATTTTGTTATACACGTGTAACCTATTTAATGCATATTTTTGTATAGAATGCATCTTGTTGCAATACAGCAACCCAAGGGTGGATCCAGGGTGCCAATTGGTCATGGCCCCCAAAGGTTGTGAAACCGTGTTTTGCCCCTCGGTCGCAAAACACGGTGATCGCCTGCTCGCGGGCGTTCCCGAGCAGGCGATCAGTCGCGTGTTTGCTGTAATAACTGTCATGTGAAATGTTTCAACTCGGTTTACTGTACGAATAAATCTCGTTCCGGAAAAATTGCCTGTTGTTGAGATATTCGGGCGAAAAATAGTTAACGCAAAAGCTGCAGTAACTGGTGGATATGTGGTAAGTGGGCTGGTAAGAAAGGGAATTCCCCTGGTAAGAGAGGTAATACCACTTACTATACCCCTAGTACCTGGGTTAGTAACCGTCGCTGAAACCTGATATTTGCGGTAGTAAGCGTGACTACCCCCGTCGTAACCGGGCTAGTAAGCATTACTACCCCCTCGTAGCCGAGCTAGTAAGCGTGACTACCCCGTCGTAACCGGGCTAGTAAGCGTACTACCCCGGTCGTAACCGGGCTAGTAAGCTTTGACTAGCTCATGGTTTTCGGGCTGGTAAATTTGACCAGGTCCCTAGTAAAACTGGTGGTAATACCCCTAGTATGTTTTACTAGGGGTGGTTAGTAAAGGCCTCGTAATTGTTGACACTAGCCCAAAACTAACCACCCCTCGTAACCTTTTCTCTCAGTGCACACTACAGTCAAAACTACAGCATAAGGTAGCAATTAACAACGCTGGTAAAAGTAAAAATTAAATTAAATGAAGCGCTGGTGGAAACAAAAGACCTAAAAGTAAAAAAGATACATCAATTAAAGCCATGACTAATCACATAAGTAGATGTGGCTCGCAGTAGCAACCTCTAGCCTAAGGAAGTGCCCTGATCATCAGCGAACTTCAAGATATCTGAACGAAGAGAGCGCGACGGAAGAAATAAATCCGTCTGAGGGCTGCTGCCTGTGAGGGAGTTCAACAGTTGTGGTAGACGAACCAGGAAGCCCCTCTGCACGCATTCCACTCTCCCACTTCCACGAGGTACGTGGAAGAGCTCAGGGCGCCGCGTGCGTCGGCCTGGTGCCGATAACGGGAACATTCCCACAAGTTCGGCGCAGTCCAGGCGGCCACCAAACACTGAACACATAAACATAAGATCTATCTGAGTAAAACGCGACCTGACAGATGCGCAGCCGAATCGTTTAAGCAGTGATTTGTAGTCGAGTGGTGGGCACGTTGCTTGCGTCTTTGATCCCAGCCACATCAGGAATCGGTGCTGTAGGCGCTCAAGTCTGCGTAGGTGTGTACGTACTGTAGGCTGCGCTCGAGTCAACATACCATGTGTTTGTGGTGATGGGGGGGGGGGGGGGGGGGGTCATGTGCTCAGCCTTCCTGACTAAAGTGAAGACTAACTGCGAGCTGAGATAGTCTTAAATTGTATCATTGTCCTGATGTTTCTTTCATACACATAGCAGCCTCTTCATGATTAAGGTTGCACTTCTATACGCAATCTGCAATGCAATCGATATGAACTTAGGACTGGTTTCCATTCAAAGCGCCTGTCCATCATACTCCACACACAAGGCAGAGTGTTGCCTGTACTCTATACAGCTACCCCGCACGGCGGACACCTTTTGCACCATCCGTTACGGCAATCTACCATGTGTTATCTGGGTAGGAAACAGCCCGCGCTATCGGGTGCGAAAACTTTGCGAATCCAACGGAACACCGCTGTTGTTAAATTGCCGATGAAAGTAGCAGGAAGTAACCACAGCTGAGCTGATGTCTTTTTCTGTGATTGCATGGAACTTGACGGCCCACGTGACCCCACCACCCCACACCCCACCCCACCCGCACCCCACCCACCCGAGTAGCGTGCGTCGGGACCGAGAGTGGGAGCATGACAGCGCTGTCCAACCCGAGCGTCAACGGACAAAGGTTACCGTCCGGGAGGGGTGGTGGTGGAGGGGGGTAGATGGTCGGTGGTTGCCATGGTAACATGACCCCAGGTATTCTGGAATGACCTTACAGTCTGAAGTGCGGAGTTTGTGAGGACTCGTTAATCGGACAACCGTCCCGGTCTGATATTCGTTAACAGATAATGATTACTCGTTTGTGGGGACTCGTTAATCGGACCACCGTCCCGGTCTAATATTCGTTAACAGATAATGATGATTCGTTAGTGGGGACTCGTTAATCGGACAACCATTCATTGACATTCATTGACATTCATTGCTATTCATTGACATTCGGAAAAGGACGATGACGGCGATACCACGTTTTGAGAAACATGCGATATCGCAAATATCGCATTGACCTTCATTGGTCTGACATTAATTGACAGATGAAAACCAATGAATATTACCAAAGGGAATAAGTTGACAGCTGAAAACCAATGAAGATTACCACAGGCAGTCAGTTGACAGATAAAAACCAATGAAGATTACCACAGGCAGTCAGTTGACAGATGAAAACCAATGAAGATTACCAAAGGGAGTCAGTTCACAGATGAAAACCAATGAAGATTACCACAGGGAATCAGTTAACAGATGAAAACCAATGAAGATTACCACAGGCAGTCAGTTGACAGATTAAAACCAATGAAGATTACCAAAGGGAGTCAGTTAACAGATGAAAACAAATGAAGATTACCACAGGGAATCAGTTAACAGATGAAAACAAATGAAGATTACCACAGGCAGTCAGTTGACAGATGAAAACCAATGCAGATCACCTAAGGGAGTCAGTTTGCTAGTTTCCTGTCCATTCGCTGTGGTGCGTCCATGGACAGCTGGGCCGGTTTGTTCGCTTAACTTTCCTGCGGTCTCGTTCGTTCGCTTAACTTTCCTGCGGTCTCGTTCGTTCGCTTAACTTTCCTGCGGTCTCGTTTGTTGGCTGAACTTTCCTGCGATCTCGTTTGTTCCCTGAACTTTCCTGCGGTCTCGTTTGTTCGCTGAACTTTCCTGCGGTCTCGCGGATATTTTCTGACTATCGTTAAGTGTATTGCTTACATCATTTTTACTTTCGCAACAGAAGCACGAAATGTAATAACTATAAGAAAATAATAGAAAGCAACCAATAATCGAGTGAAACTTGATAGGTGACCAGCCTCTTGCTTTTTGTTGAGCCCAACAATGTCCCAGGGTAGAGTGAGCTGACTAAAGGTTACCATAGTACCATACCATAAAGGTTACCACTAAAGGTCACCATATTAGGCGGCTAGAAAGTTTCTCATGACATCAGACTTCCAAACGCTGTATGATGCAACTTGACGTTTTAAAGCACATTTATATCAGAATGCCTGTTAGCGAGAAAACGCGCCTTTCCCGCCCCGCCGCTGTATGCTTTCCCTGTCGCCGTGTATGGCACTACGTGTGCGATACTTCGACTCTCACGCCCACGTGCCCGCCGTCCCGGTTCCCGCGACCACGTGCGATGTCGCGCTCGAGGGCCGGGACGACGCCGCGACACGCGGGCAGTCGAGCACCAGACTCCGCCAATTACGCGGCTGACGCAGCCGCCGACGTACCCGGAGTGTGCGGCGAGACGTTCGACGCCGCCACTCATCGATTACGCGACTGACGCAGTCGCCGACGTATCCGGAGTGTGCGGCCACACGTTCGACGCCGCCACTCAACGCTTTCTCCTGTCATCTGTCTCATCTTTGTCGCAATAGAATCATCTACTCTTCAACAAGTCTTTCAAGTCTATCGCCGCCGATGGTCTCCCGGAATTCTACGAACAATACTCAAGAACAGTGCCTCTCATTAAATAGGTAGCTCCTCAGCCATGCTGACTCACGATTGTTCGTTCGCTCCCGTGTCGGAGCGCTGTCGCTCCCGTGTCAGAGCGCTGTCACTCCCGTGTCACACCCGTGTCGCTCCCGTGTCGGAGCGCTGTCGCTCCCGTGCCGCTCCCGTATCGGAGCGCTGTCGCTCCCGTGTCGCTCCCGTGTCGGAGCGCTGTCGCTCCCGTGTCGGAGGGCTGTCGCTCCCGTGTCGTTCCCGTACCGGAGCGCCGTCACTCCCGTGGCGGAACGCTGTCCGGTTTTTCACTGATGGTTAGGCTGTACCGCACTACGTTCCTGCGTTGCGGAATAGCATATCACTCGTCCTCCGCTCCATCTCACATCACGCATTTCGGGCTTCCAGGATTAAATAGGGGATAAGACCTTTTTTCTATATAATTTTGAAGTTGTTAACATTTTCTTAAACGAGAAATCAAATAATGCAGAAACTTACATTTAACTAGGCTATCCATTTAAGCACCTGAACTGCATAATGACATGTGTAAGTCCTACGTGTATGTCCTACGTGTATGTCCTACGTGTATGTCCTACGTGTATGGCCTACGTGTATGTCCTACGTGTATGTCCTACGTGTATGGCCTACGTGTATGGCCTACGTGTATGTCCTACGTGTATGTCCTACATGTAAGTCTTACGTGTATGTCCTACGTGTATGGCCTACGTGTAAGTCCTACGTGTATGTCCTACGTGTAAGTCCTACGTGTATGCCCTACGTGTATGGTCTACGTGTAAGTCCTACGTGTATGGCCTACGTGTAAGTCCTACGTGTATGTCCTACGTGTATGGTCTACGTGTAAGTCCTACGTGTATGGCCTACGTGTATGGCCTACGTGTATGGTCTACGTGTATGTCCTACGTGTATGTCCTACGTGTATGGCCTACGTGTATGTCCTACGTGTATGTCCTACGTGTATGGCCTACGTGTATGGCCTACGTGTAAGTCTTACGTGTATGTCCTACGTGTATGACCTACGTGTATGGCCTACGTGTATGGCCTACGTGTATGTCCTACATGTATGTCCTACGTGTATGCCTACGTGTATGTCCTACGTGTATGTCCTACGTGTATGGCCTACGTGTATGGCCTACGTGTAAGTCTTACATGTATATCCTACGTGTATGGCCTACGTGTATGGCCTACGTGTATGGCCTACGTGTATGTCCTACATGTATGGCCTACGTGTATGGCCTGACGTGTAAGTCTACGGTATTCCTACGTGTATGGTCTACGTGTAAGTCCTACGTGTATGGCCTACGTGTATGGCCTACGTGTATGTCTTACGTGTATGGACTACGTGTATGGTCTACGTGTATGTCCTACGTGTATGGTCTACGTGTATGTCCTACGTGTATGTCCTACGTGTATGGCCTACGTGTATGTCCTACGTGTATGTCCTACGTGTATGGTCTACGTGTATGGCCTACGTGTAAGTCTTACGTGTATGTCCTACGTGTATGGCCTACGTGTATGGCCTACGTGTATGGCCTACGTGTATGTCCTACATGTATGTCCTACGTGTATGTCCTACGTGTATGTCCTACGTGTATATCCTACGTATATGTCTACGTGTATGTCTACGTGTATGTCCACCGTGTGTCTACGTGCAGCACCGTCATAGGCTTCCGATGCTATGCATGGGGGGGGGGGGGCGGCGGCGGATGATGGGCAAAATTAGCAAGAAAGGGCGAAGAAATCACATGTATTTGCTATTGGTTTCCCTGGTGTCTTGTACCGCAGTAAGGCATATTACCAGGTAGGGGAAATAGCACAAATAATAAATTAGTTAAATCGCGAAAATAATAAATTGCAGAGAGGTAGCTTCAGTAGCGAAGCCTTGTATTACATTAAAAACTGCTGCCCAGACCGCGCCCTGCGGTCGTCCGGGTACGCCTAGGTCGGCGGGAGCAGGGGGCGGCTCGACCTGCCCTCAGGGAGCCTGGCGGGGCGGGAGTATGATTGGGATGGCGGTGCGGGGGTCGGACTCTCCTCAGAGACCCGGGGAGGGGGTGGGAGGAGGGGCGGTGAGGGGGTCGGACTCTCCTCAGAGACCCGGGGAGGGGGGTGGAGCGGGATGGCGGTGAGGGGGTCGGACTCTCCTCAGAGACCCGGGAGGGGGTGGGAGGAGGGGCGGGCGGAAGGGGAGTTGGAGCGGGAGCGCTGAGGCTGGGAGGGGGGAGCGGATAGCCCTCAGGGAGGCGGGGTCCGCATTAGAAGCTCGTCTGCGGACGAGGAGGTGTCTTCCGACCCGAGGATCGGGTCTCCCGGCGGAGGGAGGGTGACCCGGCGGAGGGAGGCGTGGGAGCCGAGGTAGACTCGGCTGGGGTTGGGGGGCGGGCAGGGGCTGGGAGGGCATGGGTAGGTAGCCTGGCCGCGGGGTTCGGGGCCGCACAGGCTGGGCAGCCGGCTGGACAGTCGGCTGGGGCTGAGGGGCGCACTGGGGGTCCGGCGGGGCGGGGCGGGGTCTGGGCTGCGTTGGGCAGCGGCGGCCAGGCGGTGGGGGACAGGGTTGGGGACAGCTGGGGGGACCGGGTCCCTGTCGGACTTGGTCCGCCTCCACAAAACGCCGCCTGGGCCGGGCAGTGCCGGTCCCAGGTGGCGTGGGCGTCGCCACACCCGGCGCAGCGCTTAACTGCGGCGGTACACCCGTCGGTCTGGTGTTGCTGTGCGCACCGACCACACGTGTGGTGGTGCGCGTGACAGGCCTGGATAGTGTGGCTGAAGGCCCAGCACTTCCTGCACTGTCGCGGTGTCCGGATCAATCTGCGGATATCTACCTTTAGATATCCGCAGTAGACGCGGCTGGGCAGCTCGAGCCCGCGAAACGCAGTCTGACCAGGGGGTTGGGATGCTCTCGTCTCTGGGATCTGAGCCGCACCACCTCCACCCCCCCCCCCCCCCCCCCCCTCGGGCGCCAGCTTCCAGAGGAGCTCCTCCTCGGAGAGGCGAGCCAGCAGGGGGGCGTTCTGCTGACCAGACAGTGTCTGAATCAGCAAAGCCCCAGATTGAATTGACTTGGCCATGGCCACGTCCCCTCCGCAGATGGTCGCGTCTAACGCCTGACGGCGAAGGGGTTGGCCGACCGGAACGGCGCACCGTCGTCCCGCTTCATTAGAAGGATCGCCGGGCCGTTCGGGGGTGGTGTGGGTCGGGGGCGCCGTGCTCCGGGTCGGGGCGAGCGGGGCCCCAGAGGGGGGCGGGGAGGGGGACCGTCCTGAGGGGGGGGGGGGTGCGCGGTCGCGCACCGGGAGGACCCCTGAAGGGGGTCGGAGGGTCCGGGGGACGGAGAGGCGGGGGGGGGGGGGGGGGGGGGGGAGTCGCCATGACCCGGGGGAGCGGTGTTTTTCGGGACCTAGAGGCTACTTTAAATTTGGCCCACACGACAGAACGTGTTGCCAACTGCAAACAAGCCTAAACAAGTGAAGGGGACCTACAGCCGATGGAACCTAATTAATGTAAACTACCCTACCTACCTAATACATCGCTAATGGCTACCTCAAGCACGAGGTCAAAATCCCGCACGCACCCGAGGCGGAGAAGAGGAGCAGCAACAACACCGAATTCCTTCTATTGTCAATCAATGGGATAATCAAGTTCATTGGAGATCTGTTTAATGATGAAAACGGCAACATACTAACACGAGAAGAAATCAAAGTACAATATCGAATATCAATGACATTTCTGTGCTATGCAACATTAATACGTAGCTTACCTCAAAGCGTCAGAAATGCAATACGCTTGCCTTTCGAGAGGCCGAATATCCCTTTCAAGTTACAATTGTTCCTCACTAAGCCAAATATCACAAAATACTGCTATTCATTATTTATCGATGCATTGCGGAAAAAAATGTGACGTTACTGATAGAAACCGAAAACAAAAATGGGAACGCGATGTCGGCTTCCATCATGAAGGGAGTCTGTTGCACATTAAACAATCTACGAATTCAGTGTATTTACTTTACCTGCATTACAGAATAATAAGTAGAATAATAACAACTAATAAGTTCTTACATACAATTCGAATATCCGACAATAGCACTTGCACATTTTGTACGCGTGATACCGAAACAATAATTCATCTATTCTGGCAGTGTCCAGTTACTCAAACTTTTTTGCAAGATATCGATATAAAGTTGCACACTCAATATCAAATACATTTTCACCACAACGTTCAGTCATGGTTCTTCCCACAAGAAACAGATCCATTACAAACACTCATAATCACTGTAGCTAAAGCAGTAATATATAGATCCCGCAACGCCGGTAAAAAACCTGAAACCACTCATATGATAAATTTATTAAAAATTGAAGCACAAAAAGAACAGCTTGCCAGCAGACTAAAAGACAAGATAGAGAGTTTTGAAAATAAATGGAAAACATTAAAGGTTATCCTCTCGTAATTGGTAAATTATTAAATGCGTTACGCACTCGTGGCTGACGCCAATGCACATGAACACACACAACACACACACAACACACACACACACACACACACACACACACACACACACACACACACACACACACACACACACACACACACACACACACACACACACACACACACACACACACACACACACACACACACACACACACACACACACGCACGCACGCACGCACGCACGCACGCGCGCGCGCGCGCGCGCACACACACACACACACACACACACACACACACACACACACACACACACACACACACACACACACACACACACACACACACACACACACACACACACACACACACACACACACACACACACATACAGACTAGTTGCAACAACCGAGGACACATGATATTTTCCGCCAATCGAGGACCACTAGTTCCTATTGAGCTACGATGTTCGTGATTTGCCGAAACGTTGGTGGCAGTGAAGGGGTACGTTTGTTGATAACAGTTTTATTCAAAAAGTTTTGCAGCACGTTTGATGCAGGAAAGAAATACCGAGGACTTCAGCGATATCCGAGGACCGCGTGTTAAATGTGCCCACGCAATGTGAAATCCGAGACCCTGTGTGTGTTAATACTGAGGTCATGCAATGTGAAATACGAGACCCCGTGTGTTTACTGGGTCCATACTATGTGAAAATCGGGTCCATACTATGTGAAAATCAAGACCCTTTATGTTAACTACGTCCATGCAATGTGAAATTCGAGACCTATCCCATATTTACTCAGGGTGTAGGCTAGAGATGCAAAAAAAATCCGAAAGTCAGGGGCCAGCACCGGCACAGGCCCAGCACATCTGTTGGTAAGCCCAGCAAAAAGCCCAGCTATTATCCTGGAGCTATAAAATCCCAGCACCAAGCCCAGCAGTGCATCCCTTCAACACTAGGTTGTCCGTGCTGAGCCCAGCATGAGCCCAGCAAGATCGAGTTCAGACCGAGTTGAGACCCACAGAAGCCCTGCCGGGCCTGAATTTGGGCCCAGCGCTGGGCCGCCGTGCTCCAATTTTGCATCTCTAGTGTAGGCAATGTTTTACCTTTTTGTGTTAATTGTTTTTATACGGTACGAAAAACGAGAATTACTTATTGTCAGATTATACTTATTGTTGAAAACAACGAGAAAACGTAATTCGAATACGGCACGCAAAAATGTTAGACTTCAGGGGTGCCGAGTGAATCCCGTATCGGCAGCGGCCAGACAGAGGGCGTTGACCTAGTTCCTCTTCCTCTCCTAGTTCCCGTCACTCACCCAGTTTACCTCGGCCTCTTCTTGACATAACCATCCATCCCAGCTGTTGCCGCCGCCGCCGCCGCCTCTGCTGCCGCTGCTGCTGCGGTCGCTGCGGTCCAGTTGCCGCCATCGTGGACGCTTATATTTTTGACAAGTCTATTGTAATATTTTCAGGTTTATTTTGTCTGGGATATTAGGCGGCCTGAGGGTGGTGTGTCGCGGGGAGGCGGTTTCAGAATCGCATGTTCAGATGATTTCACTAGCCAGTAGTTATAGTCACGTGGGGTGGCAGTTGGCACTGACGCCGTTTGCCCCTGTAGACGTGCCGTGGTGTTTGGACGCGTTGGTCGTCACAAGAAGTGATTGACAGTGAGTGGCCCGGCAGTTGTGACCTGTCAGCACGTGTCGCCGGGTCAGGAGCGGCGGGCTACGGCTGGCCCGGTCCCGGTCAACGCCCGCTCAGGGAGGCCTGCATGTCACCTCCGCCGGCCGGGAGAGGGTTAGCGTCCCGCTGTCCGCCGCCGCCAGGGCTAAGCAGCAGATTGTTGACTCGGTGGAAAACCGACGGAATACGAGGGAGGATATTGGGAGTGTATCATCCGTTCAGAGCTGACTCCCTGTCCCTGCCGCTGACCAGAACCTGTGTATCATCCGTCCAGAGCTGACTCCCTGTCCCTGCCGCTGACCAGAACCTGTGTATCATCCGTCCAGAGCTGACTCCCTGTCCCTGCCGCTGACCAGAACCCCTCCCTGTCCCTGCCGCTGACCAGAACCTGTGTATCATCCGTCCCGAGCCGACTCCCTGTCCCTGCCGCTGACCAGAGCTGACTCCCTGTCCCTGACACTGACCAGAGCCCCTCCCTGTCCCTGTCGCTGACCAGAACATGTGTATCATCCGTCCAGAGCTGACTCCCTGTCCCTGCCGCTGATCAAAACCTGTGTATCATTCGTCCAGAGCTGACTCCCAGTCCCTGCCGCTGACCAAAACCTGTGTATCATCCGTCCAGAGCTGACTCCCTGCCCTGTCGCTGACCAGAACCTGTGTATCATCCGTCCAGAGCTGACTGCCTGTCCCTGTCGCTGAGTTGCGTAACTTACGGCGGTTCCAGGTATGCAGCTTGGTTGTCACTACCAGCCCGCACCAGTAGATATCGCCTCCCATTTTGTGTACCTGAGTACGCCTCTGCCCAAATTATGTGCAATCACTAGTATTTTGCTTGTAGATTGCTACGCAAGTGAATTTGGTGCATTAATTGTACCGTAGAACTCACAATAAGGAAGCAAACCCCACGACTTCGTTCAAAACCGTTCAGACGTGACAATCTGCCTCCCCAAAACGAGATCCTGGCACCGCCTCTGGCGGACCGATTTTTTTCAAATTTTTGCACAAGACGTATTATTTAATTGTAGGAAAAGTCCTAAAGTTTCAAGACGTTATCTCTAACGGTTTGGGAGTGGCAAGTGGAAAACCACTGGGGGGGGGGGGGGGGGGGGCAGTGAAGCTTAAACCTAGTCTTCAACGAAACCCACCCCCTTATGAGAATTTCCTCCGCATACATAGGTAGTAAATATTTATTGAAGCTCCTCTCGGCTTCATCCACCTTCGAATTTTGTTCATTAAAAACAAAAACAAACAAACTGACCGAATAATGGATGGTCCCCACCCATCGTGCATATGCCTATAATCTATATCTAATTTTGTTATCAATTAAACTCAAGTCGCTTCACTCGTATCAACTTCAAGACTTGGGCCTCAGGCACATTTGGGACCACGAGCCGCCACTGCTAATTTTGTGCCAGCGGAATGCTGGGCTCCAAAAATCCTTCCACGACAAATTTGATTGAAATATGATACGTGAGGGTGTAAGGCCTACTGCGCTGGGTGGGACAAGGGGTCTCGGTGGGGCTGGCGTCACCGTCGCGGCTTAGGTTGTAGGTTGTAGGTTGTAGGTTGTAGGTTGTAGGTTGTAGGTTGTAGGTTGTAGGTTGTAGGTTGTAGGTTGTAGGTTGTAGGTTGTAGGTTGTAGGTTGTAGGTTAGGTTGGGTTAGGTTAGGTTATATTAGATTGATTTTCGTGAGAAGCCAGCCGCGACGGTGACGCCAGCCCCACCGTTACCGGACAAGGTACCAGCTGAGAGTCGAAGCACATGCATGTCAGAAACAATAGAGTGACCAGAAAGCACATAGTAACCGCTGCTTAGCACCTACCTTTCTCTTCCTCTTCACCATGTTCCTGGGCTCCACGGTGATTCCACGAAAACCGCGAGTCACCGCCGCACCGACCCGCTCCCGTCAGCTTACTGACTACTCCGTTCCTTCTGGCGCGCGCTTTCTGACACTTTCCCACGCCAGCCAGTGGCGTATTTAGAAATCAGCCAAGGGGGGGGGGGGCACATGTTTTGGGAGCACAATTCATGTTTTGAGTCTTACCAGGGGCGTCGCCACCGGGGGGTGGGGGGGGGGGGGGGGCTGGAGGGCTGGGCACACCCAAGTTCGCTTGAAACCCTCTCCCGCACCCCCAGATTCGCAGGATTTTTACATTAGCCCTATGGCGCCGCCCCCTCCCCTTCCCCAGACCCCACGCTGGCTCCCCCATATCCCTGGCTGGCCCCTTAAGACATAATGCCAAAGACAAGCTGCGTTCGCACTTATATATCCAGACAAAACTCGCGAAACGGGCATCGAGCGGCGAACTTCGCTGCTCGATTCCCGTTTCACGGGTTTTGTCGCCTGCAGTTATATGTGCAACCTAATTGGATGCACAACTAACAAACTACGTCAGTCCACAGGCCGCATATAATTGTTTTACGTTCTCTTTATGGGAAGAAAACATGAAAAATGAATGGTATTGCATATATTGTTATCTAGCACACAGCCGCAGAACCGGACCGGAGGCCGGATAATAGGCCGGAGTCGCAGTCGATTTTTTCAGATCGGAGTCGGAGTGTGAGTCGGAGTCGGAGTCGGAGTCGGAGTCGATGCAATTTTACTGACTCCGCAGCCCTGGACATTCACACTAATAAGACATCATGATAAAACATTTTAAAATTAGTTCACCAGATAACCATCCATGTCGCCGCCGGTGGGTGATCCACAGGATCTTACGACAAAACCAAATTTCAAGATCCAAGATCCACAGGATCCAGCGACAAACTGTCCCGGGCAGGATCCAGGATCCATAGGATCTCTCGACAAAATTGAAAACATAGGATCCAAGATCCATCAAGATCCAAGATCTTGGATCCTGTGGATCCTGGATCTTGGATCTTTTTTGGATCTTGGCACATGTCTGGTAGGTACCATGAAAACTCACAAAATTGCCTGTACCCCCATATTTGTCTCAATTCCTCATCCAAGTTGAAGTTGTGGCATCAACTCAATCAACATACACCCTTGGGCCTTGACTGTGGTTTGATTTTAACCTGAATGTTACTGTGAAGTTGAGTTTCAGAACTATGTCATGCTTTAGGTCTATCTAGGAGTTTACAACCCACCTACTGGTAAAGTTAAAAAGTCCAGCCGTGTACATAGACCTCTACCTTTCACCATGGAATATGCCAGAATACAAAGTTGAAGTTGAAGTTGTGAATTGTGATAGTGGGCTGGTTTAGACTGGGTCTATTCAGTGCTCACATCCTAGTTGGTTGGAGTACTATTTGGATGTGGAGAAGGAGCTCAGTTAGCACCTTAGCGGCCCAGGGTTAAGGTTTGACCTTTCTGCATGCACTCACACTGGTAAAGTTATGTTATGGAGTTATGCATTGCAATGATGATTGATGAATGAAGATTGGTAAGATGACCTTAAGTTGATTATACCATTTATTGTATAAATTTTGCCTGGATTTTTTTTTCAGAAAAAAAGGAAACAAGATTTTTGTTATTTTGTATTTTTGTATATAACTATTGTATTTTTGTACATGTTCATAATTTCTATTGAGCCCGCCATTAGGCCGGTAACCCCAAGTTTTGCACGGCTTCAGCCCTGCCGGGCCCCAAGTTGACCCCGGCGCCGGCTCAGCGGGCTCCAGATTTGCATCTCTAGGCAGATACCTTCCCCGCGGCAGTGCGAGGGCTAAAATATGAGTCCCTGTCCTTTATTGCTGTACCTTATCTGTCATCAATTTGCCGTCTGTATAAAAAAAAATCGACAAAATCGGCCGGTAATTTTTTGAGAAAATGATGTTTAAGTGACGTCATGTTTCGCCATTTTGGGTCAAAATGGACAAATGTTTGATCGATCCTCAAATATCGTGTTTTGAAGCAAATTGCAAAGAAAACGTCAGAAGATCGGAAATTGCATTTTCTACAACATGGCTATCTCGGATTTTTCGACTTCTGCTTTTTGGACCCCAAAAATTTAAAAAAAAACATTTTTGGGGGAAAATGTCTCCAAAAAACAAAATTTTGCAAAAATTTCAAAAACCGGAAAATATGTAGGAAAACTACCCCTAAGTAGTGACCATGCTAAATTTCAAATCAATATCTTTATTTTTGACCCCCAAATGGCTGTAATATATGTAAAATCTGATGACGTGATTTTTTCCAATAGCAATTTTTTGACATTTTATACGTCGTACACAAAAACAAAATACACCATTGGCATCCTGGGACCAAACTGAACAAGAAACATGTGTCTTGCAATGCATTTTTGTTATTTCAAAATTTGACCAGATTTGACCTGATATTGACCTGACCTTGAGGTCAAATGTCAAAATTACCGTAACCAGTGCATTTGTCGTCTGAAATAACCCATAAAACATGTGTCACGCGGTTTTCATATTACTTTTGCTTGTCGTGACCTGACCTTGACCTTGACCTGTACTTAGTATGAGTCTTATACTCAGGCAGTATCTTATCGTCTTCATTGGAAGTGTATTGGTTGAGTTTGGGCGCGCTGTTGTTGATAGTCTGGTCTCTGCAGGCAATTACCCGAAAACACGATATGTTTACCTTTGACCTGATATTGACCTTTGACCTTGACCTTTGGTATTTTTTTAAGCACGCTTAGAATTGTCTCATCGAGGGCTTTCAATCGCCGCCTCGCGCGTCTCGCTACGGCCATTGGTTCGGGAGTTAGGTAGGGGGGCAGAATCTGCCCCCCCCCCCCCCAGCAGGGCGTGTTCGGCTAGGTACCCCAGCGGGGCGAGGGTTAACACAAATGTCTACGCACCTGAAACTTGAGAGGTGATACACACTTAACACACGTGTGTTACAAATATCATATTTTTCGTCACAATCGAGGAAATATGAGAAATTCGGTCACGTGATCCTAGAGCGCAAGAAAACGCGTTCTGATTGGTGAAAATAGCGAGGGCCGGGACCAGGTCCTCGGTTGTAATTTGCGGTCCTCGGTAGCCCGTTGTGTTATCATGTTTTGTCCTCGGTTCACACGGATAGCACACGCACACACACACACACACACACACACACACACACACACACACACACACACACACACACACACACACACACACACACACACACACACACACACACACACACACACACACACACACACACACACACACACACACACACACACACACACACACACACACACACACACACACACACACACACACACACACACACACACACACACACACACACACACACACACACACACACACACACACACACACACACACACACACACACACACACACACACACACACACACACACACACACACACACACACACACACACACACACACACACACACACACACACACACACACACACACACACACACACACACACACACACACACACACACACACACACACACACACACACACACACACACACACACACACACACACACACACACACACACACACACACGCACGCACGCACGCGCACACACACACACACACACACACACACACACACACACACACACACACACACACACACACACACACACACACACACACACACACACACACACACACACACACACACACACACACACACACACACACACACACACACACACACACACACACACACACACACACACACACACACACACACACACACACACACACACACACACACACACACACACACACACACACACACACACACACACACACACACACACACACCGTGCACACGCACACGCACACGCACACGCCTCATTTGCACATGTACTGGACTGCGATGTAAGCGAGAGGTTTATTGTCTAGACCAGACTTGTCAATGATTCAATGTGAATCGACTACTTTTGATTGAATCATTCTTATTTCAAATGAATGACTCATGAATCGATTCACCTCATGCGCAAACCTGTTGTGAGTCACTGATTGAATCATTCATACAGAGAAAATAGGCTGATTGAATCATTCATCGCTCAAAGAATCATTCTTTTTTGGTCGAACAGCATAAACTGTCCACAAAATATGACAGCGGCCCAGCATTCATCTGTGCCCTGTGGACAAACCAGGCACTTAATGGCCAATTATATGAGCTCTGTGTCCTGAGCTGTAGCCTGTAATTCATCTATGCGTAAAGAAAGCGAGGCTTTGTGTCCAACTCCAGTGGGCACAAAGCCACTGTTCAATCAGCCCCAACTAGGTGAATACCTTGGAACTGGTAGGGTTAGGGGTAGGTACCTAAATACTTAGAGAAAATAACTAACTGATAACTCATACTTTGGTTCATAAACCACACAGTACACGCACACCTTTTTCACACACAAATTATCAAAAAGTACCCACCTTTTCCTAGTTTCTAGGCTATACCATATCAAAAACGAAATCATAAACAAACATTTGCATGACCTCCGCATGTCCCAAATATCACTGTCGCATCGGCGCCGCTTTATTCCACATCATGCTTTATAAAAAATAATACCTAATGCAAAATCAAAATAAATGTTCTATTCGCTTAAGAAAGTGAAACGTAAAGTCATTAATGCTTTTGGAACTTGGAATTTGCAATTATAATAAATATTATAAATATCATTTTATAATCAAAATAAACAACACGCGTGTCCAATTGCCTCACATTCACTTTCACATTCGGAAATACATTCGCGAACTATTTGGATTGGCTTCAAAATTGATACACATATAGATCACGACCTAGTGATCATTCTGGTAAAATCTTAGAGTCGCACATTTACAATCAAAGGAGTTAGAGCACGTCATATGTTTAAGGTCAAACAGCAGACTATTCTGATGTGCATGAAAATTGGCACACAGGTAGAGCATGACCTCCCTATCACGCTCATACAATCTTAGAGTCGCACATTCAAAATCAAAGGAGTTAGACAAAGGCGTCGACACTTCCCTTTAATGTTGACTGATTGAATCAAGATTGAATCATTCATTATGGTAATGTTGAGTGATTGAATCATGATTGAATCATTCATTATGGTAATGTTGAGTGATTGAATCATGATTGAATCATTCATTATGGTAATGTTGAGTGATTGAATCATGATTGAATCATTCATTATGGTCCGTGAATCACTGTGAATCGATTCATGACAAATATGAATCATTGACAAGTCTGGTCTAGACAGGCTAAAGTGGTGTGTGCCAGAGTGAGGAGATGTGAGCCGTAGCGAGACGGCTGTATGATGTATGACCATGTGAGTGAGACAATGTGCAATGCTATTTGTATTGATGTGTTTGTTTTTGTGTGAATAAACTAGCCCTTCGGTGGGACAAACGAGAGAAGAAGAAAAATTACGCGGGTCGGAAGTGGCGGCGAATCTATGCTGGCACATCACTGCGCATGCGCAGACAGACCCGTGATCCATGTCGCTGCCACATTTAGTAACTAGTATGACGATATGCTAAACTGAACGAATGGACTCTAGACGCATACGGCATATGCTCTTAAAAACGGCAAATTTTGTATCATCAACTTGTTATGAGCTCAATACATGTTTCCATAGCTATTGAATAGTGATAATATCGCCTAAATCAGTCATTTATTTCTTGGAATGTATAAAATACTAAGAATTATATAACACAAATTCTCATACATTTTTCAGAAACTTTTCTGAAACTTTTCAGCGCCATCATCCTTGGTAAAAACGGCTATTATACAACTTTGAACACAACGCCGTGTTTAAAGGAAATAGTTCACCTTCGGAACATTTTTCAGAACACGATTTTATTATACTTTTTAATACAGTTTCTTTTTTTCTTTTCAAAAATGGTCCTACATCGCGCCAATTCAGGACAGAAGGTCGTAAATTATTAATGTTATGGTGTGCGTTATTGGTCTGCGCATGCTCAGACCAGTGCTGGCACTCTCAGACGGTACGGTATATCATATATGCGCCGCATTCCTTCGCCAAAAAGTCAAATATCTTCGGCTGGAGAGTCCTTTCAGCCAAGAAAAGTTGCAGATAAAGATTTCTCAACACGGGCTACAAAACTGCTATTTCAGTTCAAAATCCCATGTTGAAGGTGAAATATTTCCTTTAACGCCATTACCGACTGGTGAATGCTGACTGACAAAATATCCGTGTTTGGCACTGTATCACGCACATACGGTTCAGAACAGAGCCAAACAACTTTCAGATTCGTAATTTGTGGACAATTTGGCTTCAGAATAGGCTCATTTTGCTTGTTTCCAAAAAGTCGCCGACATGAATTATGGCGGGACAGACCGCGCTCCCGCCCTAATGTGCATCAGGGTGCACCATCATACCATCAGTAAGGTCCAACATAAACTGAAAATGTCACGACGCTTCTTTCGCGGCACCGCACAAGCTCGTGTACCTATAACAAGGAGTCATGTGATTTTTTTAAATAAAAAAGTAATGATCGTTGAAACTGGGAAATACCTGACTCAGGTTACCTGGGAAACAAGGTAAATAAATAGATTCCCGTCAGAATCCAAGGCTACCATGCCATCTACAAATCGCGTTCGTACATATATTTTCATGGATTTCGGAGACCGAGTTTAAATGGGCGACTGGAAAGTTGGTGTGGCACCGCCACACCAGTTCCAAAGTTGGTGTGGCAGCTGCCGCCCCTGCAACACCACTTCCGACGTCTGTGCATGTGTCGCGGGCATTTCATTGTCGACGCTGCAGCCTACACCGACGACTACATCGACGACCGCCATTTCTGCCCAGTCTGAAGTAGGTCAATGCCCCGCGTGGATCCACTGTGTGCAGCCCTAATCATGCCTGCTCCCATGGGTTTATGGTATACAAAGACGTCTGTGTTTATTGATCTGAGGCTGCGGCTCCCACCGGGCTCCTGGCGGACGCCAAGCGGGTTTATTGTGATATCCAGAGCTCCAGGGGGTTTATTGTGATATCCAGAGCTCCAGGGGGTTTATTGTGATATCCAGAGCTCCAGGGGGTTTATTGTGATATCCAGAGCTCCAGGGGGTTTATTGTGATATCCAGAGCTCCAGAGGTTTATTGTGATATCCAGAGCTCCAGGGGGTTTATTGTGATATCCAGAGCTCCAGGGGGTTTATTGTGATATCCAGAGCTCCAGAGGGTTTATTGTGATATCCAGAGCTCCAGGGGGTTTATTGTGATATCCAGAGCTCCAGGGGGTTTATAGTGATATCCAGAGCTCCAGGGGGTTTATTGTGATACCCAGAGCTCCAGGGGGTTTATTGTGATATCCAGAGCTCCAGAGGGTTTATTGTGATATCCAGAGCTCCAGGGGGTTTATTGTGATATCCAGAGCTCCAGGGGGTTTATAGTGATATCCAGAGCTCCAGGGGGTTCATTGTGATACCCAGAGCTCCAGGGGGTTTATTGTGATATCCAGAGCTCCAGAGGGTTTATTGTGATATCCAGAGCTCCAGGGGGTTTATTGTGATATCCAGAGCTCCAGGGGGTTTATTGTGATATCCAGAGCTCCAGGGGGTTTATTGTGATATCCAGAGCTCCAGAGGGTTTATTGTGATATCCAGAGCTCCAGAGGGTTTATTGTGATATCCAGAGCTCCAGGGGGTTTATTGTGATATCCAGAGCTCCAGAGGGTTTATTGTGATATCCAGAGCTCCAGAGGGTTTATTGTGATATCCAGAGCTCCAGGGGGTTTATAGTGATATCCAGAGCTCCAGGGGGTTTATTGTGATATCCAGAGCTTCAGGGGGTTTATTGTGATATCCAGAGCTCCAGGGGGTTTATTGTGATATCCAGAGCTCCAGAGGGTTTATTGTGATATCCAGAGACTTGTGCAGCTCGCATTCATTCGCCGATAGGGGAGGACCGACTGGGGTATTTCTTAATGAGATAGCGCTTCTTTTGTGCTGCTTCCGACAATAGTATGACTGATGAATGCATGTGTATGGATGTACAGGGCAGGGGCGTCGCCACCGGCGGGGGGGGGGGACAGCAGGGGCCCGGCCCCCACTCTAAAGAAGTGTGTGGGGCGGGGGGGGGGGCTGCCCAACGCTACAACCCCGATCCAAACCTGAAAGGGAATGTTTCACCTTTCTGAAAGTTGTCAAATATACGCTGGTTGTAGTCGAAAATATGAAGGAAGTGCTGCTGAAAACGATGGTGCCAATTTTCTCTCGAAAGTCACTTAACTTTATACAAATTAAGTTTTTAAATTTGGGACGATGACGTCATTATTGAGCTATAGACCGCCGCTGATTGGCTGAGAAAGTGGGATTAGCTGTAAAAGTTGCTGTCAGCCAATCAGCGGCGGCACTAGCCTAGACCCCATTTTGCAAATTATAAATTAAATTGCTTAAAACGGCTAAGTTTTGGGGAAAATGACCTTAGTATTTTCAACATTTCAATAACGGCCAAAGATAATGGCTGTCTCAGTTCAAAACCAATACAAAGGTGAAACATTCCCTTTAAGGTATTTAGGCTAAGACTAAGAATCTACATTATTTGTGAAATATTTTGTCATCGCTCAAAACGATGCGGGGCAGAATTTTTGGGACGACACAAATTGGATACATCCTCGATACAGCCTTGAGGGGCGCCACCCGATCGACAGGGGCGCTACCAATATTGGCGAAAATTTAGCAGGGGGGAGGCGCCTACGGACGGACGGATGGGCGCCGTCACTGGCTGGAGGGGGTGCCGTCGCTAGCCGGAGGAGCACCGTCACTGGCCGGAGGGGCGCCGTCACGGGCCGGAAAGGGGAAGTCACTAGTCGGAGGGGCGCCGTCACTCGCCGGAGGGGCGTGGGCCGTCACTCGCCGGAGGGGCGTGGTCACTGGCGGGAGAGGCGCCGTCACTGTCCGGAGAGGCGCCGTCACTGGTCGGAGGGGCGCCGACACTGGTCGGAGGGGCGCCGTCACTCGCCGGAGAGATGTAGTCACTGGCCGGAGGGGCGCCTTCACTGGCCGGAGGGGTGCCGTCACTCGCCGGAGGGGCGTGGTCACTGACCGAAGGGGCGCCGTCACTGGCCGGAGGGGCGCCGACGCTGGCCGGAAGGGTGCTGTCACGTGCCGGAGAGGCGCCGTCTATGGCCGGGAGAGCGTCCTCACTGACTGGAGTGGCGCCGTCACTGGCCGGAGGGCGCCGTCACTGATCGGAGGGGCGCCAGTTTTGCATGGGCGCCTCGGGTCCAAAGGACCAGGTCATGCCCTGAATGACCGTATTCTCGGTACGCCAATGGCATCTGACATAGAACCCTGCGTCAGACCAGAATTTAGCTGATACATTGTGTCCATATAGGTGTAATTTTTGTATGTAACAGAACATCTTTGACAACCTGAAGTGCATTCATGTCAAGGGTGAACAGTATGTTTACAACTGAGGATATGTTTTGGTTTGCGGGGTGCTGTGCATAGCGATAAATATGTCAAGAACCGGAAAAATAGCAGTTCCGGCGAACTTGCTAAGAAGTCTACCCAAGGCGGTAAGAGTGAAATAACCGCGCCAGGCGCATTCTTTCGCGGCTTTAGCGACTGCACCCGACATCGCAACAATCAACTGGGTCCTGTTCCTTCCGCAGAGCTTTTTCAACGATTTTATCCATGAAGTCACCATCACTGATCACTGAGACATGCTCTTTCATAAGAACATTAAAATTCCACCAGCGAACTTTGACTTTTGGGATTCCTGACGCATTCCTGGTAAGCGCTAAGGCGATGGAACGGAGTTGATTTCAGGCTGCAGCGTAGTGTAGATATCACTTAATGTGTCAAATGATTATAATATCTGGACGAAGGAAAAGGTCATGAAGTAAGGGTTCTGGTGATCCTCATTAAAATAGTTGAATGCAAATTAAGGAAGGGAAATAGAGTCGGCTCTTCTGAATGCGTGCGTACTAGTGATGCCATTCGGTATCCAAAATTTTGTAATATCCCAAAAATACAATACCGAAACGGTTATTGGTTGGTCAGAGAACAAATTTGAGGTATGTTTCGGTCAAGCAAGTCAGCGATATGCATCAGACCGGCCACTTTTTTGCAGGAACTTCGGCAATCCAGCTGGGAAATCAGAATGTCAGGCAATTAATTTGGATTCTGATCATCAACACTATTAAGTATTATTGAGGTATTTCTTTCCCTAAACAATGCACCTGCATATGCAAAGCAACGCTTGCCAACCTCTTACGCCAATATTGAAAGTCGGTCAAAAATCGGTCATTTTCGGGTTGGGAAAAATCGGTTTGGTTTTCGGTCAGCATAGCTACAATGAAATTGGTATCGGTTTGGTCAAGTTTCAGGAATTTTCTGAAATTGGCATCACTAGTGCGTACCATAATGTTGATTGTTGACTGGAAAATATGGACTTATGGGTCCGCCCCCTCCCCCACTCAAAAGTTCGTGGCGACGCGCCTGGTACAGGGTGTTGCAGGTAAATTGGGACACAATTAATTTCCACATTACGGATTTATTAGGCGGAGGAATTTGCTGGAATTTTGATATGCTACTATTTCAACAACGCCCTTTCGCGAGATATAAATCTTTGGTCAGAACATGTAGAGCATTCATGGAGGAAAGGCGCAGGGACACTATTGCTGAATTAGTCCGCACTGGTCAGAGCGCGAAGGACATAATTAATGTTACAGGATACCCAAACTCCACAGTGTACCGAACTGTTGCGATTATTGGGGCTGGAGGAGATGTTACCCGACGTCCTCAGGCAGCTCGGGGTGACCGCAAGCTGAACCCAACGTTCCTGGCCGGCCTGAGAAGATCAGTGCATGCCAAACCGAGGACTGCCCTGAAAAAGCTGGCACGTGAGTCACGTGACCGTCAAGTGAGCAAGAGCACCATTCGCAGAGCTATCAGGGAGGACCTCAGCATGAAGTCCTACAGCAGGGAGCGGCAGAACCTTCTGACGGAGCGAGGAGAGGAGATTCGGAGAGACAGGACGCCGAAGGTTCTGGACCATCTCAAGCACCGCGGGGGTGACGTGAGGGTGTTTGTCTAAGAAAAGAAGTTCGTGGTAGTAGAGGTGTCCAACCTCCGGAACTCCCGGGTGATCGCCTCCAGCCCTGCTGATGTGCCTCCAGTGATGAGGAGCAAGCATACTGACTCGGTGATGGTGTTCGGAGCCGTCGCGAGCGATGGTCGCGTGATGCCCCCTCACTTTATATTTATACCCGCCGGGGTGATAGTCGGCACTGATGAATACATGGCCATCCTGGAGGAGGCCCGTATCCCCTGGATGATGACGCACTATCATCCGAACAAGGTCATGTTAGTGCAGGACTCCGCGCCAGCTCATGCATCACAGAGGGTGCAGGATTTCCTGAGTCGGAGGATCCCTCTGTACGTCCCGAAGGATATTTGGCCCTCAAACTCACCAAACCTCAATCCGTGCTACTTCTGGATGAGGGGCGTGATTGAGGAGAAGTCAAACTCGCACGCTCAGGCCAGTGTTTCGGACCTGAAGAAATTAATCAAGAAGGTATCGAGCAACATGGACCCGGAGAAGGCCCAGCGCACGTGCTCCGCTTTCCGGAGCCGAATGGAGAGGGTGCGGGACGCCATCGGTGGCCACCGGTATCCATCGGTGGCCACCGGTATCCATCGGTGGCCACCGGTATCCATCGGTGGCCAACGGCCATCGGTGGCCATCGGTGGCCACATTGCGTAGCAGAATAGCACATGCATGGTGAATATATGTGCCAAGTTTGAAATTGCAGTCTCTTCATTCCCCGAGTTATATCACTTTGAGTAGAGGCGTGGGAAGTTCCCAATTTACCTGCAACACCCTGTATGTGTTGCTGTTAAGTGGCGAGGGAAGTTCCCAATTTACCTGCAACACCCTGTATGTGTTGCTGTCGGACAATACTGGATAATAGAAATACTGGGTGTTAACTGTTACTGTCCTGTGTTACAATTACAGAAGAATAAGACATGCGGGTAATTAAAAACATTCCACCCCCTTCATGCACCACTCGCATACCCACCGAGTCTCCACAAAGTCATCGCTAGTCAACAGCGACACAGGTGCTTATGTTACCACCATCACCATCACCGGCGAAGCTGGCACGAGAAAGCTGAACTAGAGCAGTGGATTGTGATGCGCGTTCAGCAGCGCTGGGGCATGGTGTCCAACGTTCCGTTTACCGGCCTAGGCTCTTGGTCAGGGGAGATGTGAAAGGGATGTTCCAGTAGAGAGGATATCTACCGGACATCGCAGCTGGTAACAAACTTCCCAAGGCTAGAACAACAACCCTCAGCTGGTAACAAGCAACCCACGACTGGTAACAAACAACCCACAGCTGGTAACAAACAACCAACAGCTGGTAACACAAAATACACGCCTGGTCATAACACACAACCCTCGGCTGGTAACAAGCAACCCACGTCTGGTACAAACAACCCACAGCTGGTAACAAAACAAACACCGCTGGTAACAAACAACCCGGCAGCTGGTAACAAACAACCCTGCGAGAACCAGGGGCGGGTCCAGGATTTTTTTTTGCAAGGCAGGGCATAGGGGCGCATTTTTTTCCAAGGAACAGGGGCGCATTTTTTTCCCAAGAAATTAGGGCGCCGTGTCTTCAAACATGCACAGGGGTGGATCTAGGATTTTTCGAATGGGGTGGGCGGCTGACCCAGGGGACGGCATTTTCGCCGTCCAAGGGGAACCCATGGGCCTAGAGGGGCGTTAAATGTTAATTAATAACATACATTTTCCTGCATTTTTTTACAATTATCTTACGCTTACTCATTTGCAGTTTGCCTTTTCCAAAAAACAAAATTATAGATTTATTTTAAAAAAAATGATTCTTAATTTATTTGCATAGCACTCTCACATGTAGGTATGCCGTCCGTCAGAACACGCATTTTCGTCAGTAGCACGTATATTCGAGTGCGATCGTG